>PVJI01004133.1:0-78960 GCA_004026765.1 Micronycteris hirsuta | reverse complement strand
TGCCCGTTATTACAGCCACAGTATGCAGTCATTATACCCATGTGTAATGTGCATCCTTGTTTTCCCTCGAAGATTTGGGCAAAAAAGTGTGCATTTTACATGGCAAAATATGTTATGTTTGAAATATCTAATAGTTCCATTGTAAAAATGAAAATACCTTCAGAAAAGAAAGAGAAAAGGCTCCAAAACAACTTCAAAAGGATGAAAAAAATTGTTAATAACTATGGTCAGAGCACAGACTTTGTGATCTCACACCTTCTGTAATCTGCAACCTCAATGTTTGCCAACATCTCATGTAAAATAGATACGATGTACTTACAAGCAATGCTTATTATTAACACCACCATTTTTTTAAATAAGGAAACTGCCAGAATTCATTATGAAGTCCTACAATGTTATCAGTGATTATGAATAACAATCACAATTCCTGAATGTTTCTAATTTTCACCCTGGAAAAAAGCTAAACTTTCTAGAGCTAGATAGTAATTGCTAAGAATACACACTGAACTGTGTTTCTAGTAAAAGTCCCACCCTTAGGAAAAACAGGCCGTGAATTTTTGTCCTCGTCCTTCCCAGTTCCATGGTAGTGGGATTATCGGGCACCACGCGGGAGGTGCTGGCGCATCCTCTTCCCCACCCAGACGCCGGTTTGGAGCATTTCCCTGCCCTTTGCCCCAGAGAAGTGTGAACTGGCTTTGTCATCAGTTCCTTGCTTAACTTCCGGGTCAGAAAGTTTGCTGAGGTCCCATTATTCTATGTTAATATGAATCTTTGGCTTCATCCGCATGACAAGAATAACTCCATTCCAAACCTGGATTTGAAAGCAAGGGAGCAGTGGGGTGGGGGAGAGGCGAGATGTAATTGAAAAGCTTTGTAGTTTGATTTCACTGTTTTGCCTTGAGTATTTTAATCACAATACCGCCCAAAGTCAGATTTCCAAAGAATTTATCTTAATGCTTTGCCCTCCAAAACACGCCCGGCCTAAGGTAAACGATGCTGTTTTGGATGTGCCACAATGTTTATAATCAACGGCCCATGCTTTTTCATCTAAGGAAAAACACCCCATTGTACACCCCATTAATTTAGCTCATGGGGATGAGCATCTTCATTACCTCCTCAGGAGCCAAGGAATTTGTTTAGAAGATGTGATTTAAGAAATAAAAGAAGGTCAGTGTTTTACTCCAAAATCCTATTTATCTTTTTATAACATCAGAAGAGTGATTGATGCAAGGTCAAATCTAGCAGGAGCCGCAAACTGCTGATGTAGCTGCATCCGCTGAGCACTTTCCCGTTATGTTTGGCTGCCTAATGAGAGCTGCATGACAAGTTGAGAAGATATTCAATTGTTTTCATTGTATTCTGGAACATTTATTTTTACTGCAAAAATTACTGATCCTCAAGACTTAACATATTAAACTATTCTTGCTTTCCTGAGAGTATGCCAATATTGAATTATGCTAATAATGTCTCTATTTGTTCAACAAATTGTCAGATAAAATGATATAATTAGATTCTCAGGAAAACTTTCAAAAATTACTTTTACATAAACAGCCTACATTTCACCACAGACTGGTTAATGCTTAGCCTTATCCTTTGCCCACATATTTCCTCCTTTTGCCAAAATAGTTCACTGTGTGAGTTAGTTTTCTTCTCCTTTACTCCCACTTTTACACCGATGGGTCTTACACAAGAGACCAATGCATTTAAATTCACAAGTTAGGCCCTCCGTTAGAGCCCGTGCAAAAACGCAAGCCCTCACAGAATAAATAACCCACACGCATTAAGTCAACTTCCTGGCTTTAGTGCAAAGAGTGTTAAAATGTTAGGTAATATATAGTGGAGGGCACTTGAAAAATGAGTTATTTTTACTCTTTCTGCCTCCTCCTCTTCCAAGAAGTGCTTTGCCCTCCATTTGGCTGGTGGTGGTCACTCAGAAACTTCAGTGTCAACCAGCAGGACAGAGACGTACACTCGGTCATGTTGCTGTGACTCTCGATTCCACGCGAGTATTTCCAGCGGCTGTTCCTTGGTTCATTTCAGGAAACTTCTACGGCACACCCAAGCCTCCAGCAGAGCCCAGCCCCTTCCAGCCCGACCCTGTCGATCAGGTCCTCTTTGATAATGATTTTGACGCCGAATCCCAAAGAAAACGAACTACATCCGTCAGCAAGATGGAAAGAATGGACAGCTCTCTTCCCGAAGAGGAGGAAGACGAGGACAAGGAAGCTGTTAATGGCACTGGCAATGCAGGTTCGTACGCAGACGACCGACTTCTAAGTGGTCGTCAACATGACACTGGATTGGAAGTAGTAATATTTTTCACAAAGCACACGCAGAGTAAGTGACGAGATTCTAGTATTTTTTTGTAAAGGTTTTGTGTGGAGCAAACTGTATTTCTGTCAGTCATCTTGTGAGCTGGAGTTGCCCCAAATGGCCATTTTGATAAATCAGTCATGAGCTATCATTAGTGATAATGTAAGATGACATTACCCTGCTACAGCGATTTTCAACCAGTGTGCCTCAAGAATTTTTAAAACATGTAATAACTGACTGTTTAGTCAGGGGCACTGACCACTTTTCCCTTAGATTGTCAAATTAAAAACTGACAACAGCCAACACAACAGTAGCTCTTGGGTGTGAATGAATTATACCTATTTTTGTCAAATCAGCAAGAAATTTATTTTTTAAAGATTTTATTTATTTTTAGAGACAGAGGAAGGGAGGGAGAGAAACATCAATGTGCGGTTGCCTCTTGAATGCCCCCTACCAGACACCCGGCTCACAACCCAGGCATGTGCCCTGACTGGGAATTGAACCAGCGACCCTTTGTTTCTCAGTCTGGTGCTCAATCCACTGAGCCATACCAGCCAGAGCAGAAAATATATTTTATATTTAGTAATTAGTTTATATATGCCATGAGATGAAAAAGGTTGAAAACCACTGTCCTACTGCTTAAAAGATTTGAGATTCGTTTCTGGTGCTGGAATATGGAGATCTTGTTGGCCTAAGTCCTCCTTTACGGGATATGAACAAAACGTGGATGTTTTAAGGTATGGCCTTCAACCAAAACAAAGTACGGAGGTTTGGAAATATGCCAGTAAACGTTATCTGAATGGTTTGTTAGCAGCACTTTGACTTTAAATTCAGAATCAGTCAAAAAAATTTCCGAATTCACTCTCATATTTTTTAGTAAACGCAACAGGAGTTTACTGGTGGAGAATCTTCTTTGGAATACCCCTAAAAATGTGGCGATTGTGTAGGAAACTCTTACAGTTCTGATTGAGAGTATGAGCCCGAAACCCCAAGATCACAGTAGAACCAACTTCAGCGCTATTTATTATGATAATTCCTTTCAAAACACTATAAGCTTCACGAGGGTTGGAATTTTTGCTTATTCTGTTCGCTGTTGTGTCCCTTGCACCACAGACAGTACCTGACACGTAGTAGAAACTAAAAGATATGTTATTGGCACCCAGTAAATGAATGGGTTTGATCATGTCCCCAGATGGGCAGAACACATTACCATATCATTTCCTGAAGCTTCCTGATGTTTTCCTTTATCAGTAATTCACATTTGCTCTATAGACTGTATTTAATGCTTCAATACAGTCATCATTTGCTCCCCCTGCAGACTGAGTCCTTTCGTATGGTCCTCACATCTCACATGGTTCATGTCTTACCCTGATACACTACAGTGAAAACGGGTCTGAACAGGTTGAGGTGAATTCACATCTCGTTGTTTAGGGGTTGTTGAGGGAAATCAGCCTTTTTGTTTGTTTGTTTTAGTTTATCGGGGTTGCAGCAGTTAATAAAACTATGTAGATTTAAGCTGTACAGTTCTCTGACACATCGTCTATAGGCTGTGTTGCGTGTTCACCACCCCAAGTCACGTGTCTTTCCATCGCTGTTTATCCCCCCTCTACCCCCGACCTCTCCCCGCCCCTGTCATAAAGCCTTTTGATGCTGAGCTTAGCTCATCCACCAAATTAAGTCTGTTAACACTTTTAAGGCTGGGATTAGAGACTGCTCATTTGTTCGAGTGTGGCGATCTGTATGTCCTTGGGTGAGCAGGGCAAGGAGGACGTGGCCCGGCATGGGTGGGAGTGAGGAGCAGTGGGAGGTGGTAAGTAGCAGGATTACAGGGTTAGGAGCTTGCCTGGATAAAGGCGGCGGGGTGGGGGGTGGAGTGCAAATACCATAGGGATGAGGAGTGCTGGGTGATGATGCCCAGGGCCGCCTCTGACAGTCTGATTCCCAGGCACTGACCGCAGTCTGGAGTCACCGTGGTGGTGGTGTAAGTTCTGGAGACAAGTTTCAGGTGCATGCAGAGTGCGCTCCCCAAACAGTAACCAAGTTTTAGTGTGTTTACCTACCTGTGGACTTCGGGGCTGTAACAGGATTCTAATACCACCGACAGAGAATTCTGTTTAACAATAAGAAGTCTGCGGAGGGTGATTCTTAAACGTTCGTGTTATCTGAAAGACCGGGGTTAAATGCGTGCCGGGCAGCCTGGTCTCACAGTGAGGAGCACAGACCGCTTAGGTCAGCATCCTGGCTTTGCTTGTTTATTCGCTGCGTGACCTGGACCAAATGAACCCAACCTCGCTGTGCCTTCGCTTCCTCATCTATAAAATGGGAATAGTAATAATATATACTCATGGGGTTGAGCGAGGGTTATGAATTAACCCATGGGAAGAGCTTGAAACAGAGCCTGACAGTAAAAAGACTGTGGGTGTGCTCCGGTGGCTGTCGTTAGTCTTCTAACGAGCTGATAGAGGCCCGGTGTGTGCTGACTTGATTCCGGAGGTGTTTTCTGCTTCCAGGAGGATGTGGACCCAAAGACGAGGGAATTCGCAGTGAACATGCGGCATTTTGTGAGAAACAAGGCTGTACGCTTACCTACTTTTCACGCTGCTCTGTTTCGAACAGAACACAGGGAGAGGCATTCCGAGTCCTCCGACTGGACGAAGACTGTCCCGAGTTACAGCCAAGCCAACAGCTGCATGGACTTCAGAAACTACATGATGAGAGATGAGAGTCTGGAGCCGCTGCCCAGAAACTGGGAGATGGCCTACACGGACGCGGGGATGGTCTACTTCATTGAGTGAGTGGCGTCTGCCCCTTCGCCGTGCCCCGGCGTCTGGCCCCGTGCTGACTGTGAGGCTGTCCAAAGAGGGTTCAGCCTTGCTCCTCGAGGCTTCCGGGCCTCTCTTCTTTCTTTAAAATATTCTTCATGATTATAGTTATTCTTCAACGTTATAGTTGATTCTTTTTTTTTTTAAGATTTTATTTATTTATTTTTTTAGAGAGAAGGGAAGGGAGGGAGAAAGAGAGGGAGAGAAACAGCAATGTATGGTTTGCCTCTCACATGGCCCCCACTGGGGATCTGGCCCGCAACCCAGGCATGTGCCCTCACTGGGAATCGAACTGGGATCCTTTGGTTCCCAGCCCGCGCTCAATCCACTGAGCTACACCAGCCAGGGCTATAGTTGCTTCTTAATCTGACTTTTTTCCCTGGATGGTGTTTTGTTTTTATTTGACTTAGACAAAAGGGATAGTGTATTCAATCTCTGGTTTTAGAAAAACAGGAGGATTAAAAACAGATTTATCACTAATAATGAAAAATGTAAGAAATGAAGAGGGTTTTGCTTTGCTTTTTTTTTTCCTCCCCTTTGGGTATGTTGTCCCTCTTAATGAGCATTTCTAGAAAGTCTGTTAATGAGCACCTCTAGAAAGGAATTATTGTATGAGGGAAGACATATTTCATATCTGAGCTAAATATTTTTAGTCCTAGAGTTTGGGTTTGGTATTTTCAAGCAAATAGGATAAGGGAGGGAAACCACTGATCCTCAGAATAATTGGTAAAATATAAACTCACACACACAACAATTACATGAAAAAGCACTATGAATATGCTTACGTTTACAGAGATACAGAATACCATATGTATTCAGTCAACCTAAAATTTTATATGGCTGACATCTGACAATATTACATAAATAATTATCAGCAGTTTTATTATGAAGTATTTTTATGTTCTCATGCAGCTATAGTTTCCATCTTTAAACTAATTTACTCAGAGGTAAAATATAAATGTAGTACCGTTACAGAATATAATAATTAAAATACCGAGGGCTGGATACTACACTCAAAAAAGAGCACATCCTCAGAAATGAATCAGGGGCAGGAGATTGGAATGTGTTTCCTCAATTGGTCCCAAATCCCACATCCCTCATATAGAATGAGCATCTTGCTGTACCAGATGAGATTCTAGTATTTAAAAGATGTAGATTTTGTGTGCATGGTGTTCTTTTTACCATGTGTGGTAAATTATTGATTTTGCTATACATTTATATAAACAGTAATGGCACGGATTATACACAACAGACAAAATCAGGTATACTCACCTTGATGGGCCGTTTAAGCAGTTTTTCGAGGGTGATTTAGACTTCGGACTTTCATGCTGACTTTAGAACTAAGCCCCCAAGTAAGAGGTAGAGTCACTCGCTGCAAGTAGCTAGAAGATCTTCAGAAGCCAGTTGTGCGACATTGAATCTGACAGGACTTCACCTTGCAAACCGAGATAAGTTAGTAAGTTGTGGGGGTGGGGAATTTATACAAGAAACATGTGCGTAGGTGAACATTATCAAAATGGATCAGCGGCCTAAATGTAAGATCTGAAACTATAAAACGTCTAGAAGAAAACACAGGGGAAAAGCTTTATGACGTTGAACTTGGCAAGGACTTCTTGGGCACGGCACGAAAAGCACTGGCCACAAAAGCTGAAACAGAGAAATGTGGCCGCGTCAAACCTGCAGAGCCATGCGCAACCCAGGGAGACAGCCGGCAGGGTGAAAGGCAGCCTCAGGTTGGAGGAAATACTTGGGGACCATTGTCTAAGAAGGGGTTAGCGTCCAGACCAGAGTGGAGTAGCATTTGCTGCTAGACAAAGCTCTCTCATTGGCTGCAGCTGCAGTGTTTGGTCCGTGTCACTGGTGCTGTTAAACCCTGCGTCTGTAAGTAAACGGTACTGGTCAGTAGTCTTTAGCTACTGTGTTTTGGGTATCACCTCATGGGCATTTCTTCCCCTTCAGAAATAGTGGGTGAAATCCTAGTGGATGGCCTAGATCTGCTAATGTAGCAGTAAAAATTTTGGCTCATCAAAACCAAAGTTAGCTTTCCTAAAGTAACTGTTTTTAATTTGGGTTTGTAAGATATGCTCATGTTTTGTTTTTTGGGTTTTTTTTTTTTTTAAAGATTTTATTTTATTTTTAGACAAGGGAAGGGAGGGAGAAAGACAGGGAGAGAAACATCAGCATGTGGTTGCCTCTCACATGGCCCCCACTGGGGACCTGGACTGCAACCCAGGCATGTGCCCTGACTGGGAATCGAACCAGGACCCTTTGGTTCGCAGCCCGCACTCAATCCACTGAGCTACACCATCCAGGGCTCTTTTTTTTTTTTCTTTTTTTTTTTTTTAAACATTGTGTGTGTGCTGCTAGGCTTCTGTGGAGTCCTAACCCTTTTCATTTTGCTAAAATTGATTTAACTGGAAAAATTATCTGACAGAATGAGTAACAGACTTTCTAGAAACAATCCCAATGTCTCCTATTGAGACTATCCATATTCAGAATACGAAGAAAGCATCTACCACGCTCTAGTGTGTGTGCCAGCAGGGTGTGGGAGGGGCCCCTCTGCAGGTCGCTCAGGAGTCAGAAAAGGTATGAGAAGAGAGGGTTAATTCCTTGAAGCCTTGGCTCCAATCCCTAAGACTGGCCAATGCAGAGATTAGTGAGTTGATCTCAGGACAAAGACCCCAAGAAAAGATAACTTGTTCACCTGGATACTCTCACACTATTTGATAATAACTTTTCATTTTGTTGCCTCCCTATGTATTTTCTACTGTGATTTTTTCTCTTTACTCTCCTCATATTTCTGGTACTTGAACTACAATACAACACGGTTTGCCCGCCGCACGGTGTGAAGGTTTTGATTCAACACTAGTATCTGCTGCGTGGTGGCCTGGTCTGAGGCTGTGACCGCTAATGAAATGAAACAGACTGTCTGCTCCTTGAAAGCATCTGTGGCCTACCTCATAATAAAACGGGGTGTGGGGCGATCTTTTTGTTCCACCTTTTTTTTTTCTATTAAATGTATGGTCCATACTGATGAAAACTTAGTTTCATAGAGTTGAGTTTAATTCCACCCATCCTTTTTACTCGCATGTTGCAGAAACAGACCCTGTAAAACTTTATTTTATTTGACTCCACATTGTTTTATTTTAAATAGCCCCAGGAGTCCAGAGGCTGTGTCTGATTGCTCGTCTCTGTGTTCCCAGCCCCCAGCACAGTGGCCACACATCACAGGGCTCAAGAAGGGCAGTGTTTTTTGTAGGGAAGGGGGAAGGAATTCAGCCAGCAAGCAGATAAGGTTTTCAGCGGTAATACAGAGCATGGGACTGTAGCTCACCCTTTGAAACATTTTCACCACTTTAAAAAGTGTCCTCTGCACTTGGCATCTTATCCCTGCTTTAGAATCTTCATTCTCAAATCCGTGCCTCTAGCCTTACGTTCCCTTTAAAGGCAGTTTTGCAGTAACAAACAGCGCAGCGGGATTATTGAGTCGGGCGTGGACTACCGGAGCCTGTAGGAGATGAATATTCTAGCATCACACACCTTTTAGTCACTTTCAGTCTTTGCTTTTGATAATGTTTTTCTCCATCTTTATGTTACTGTTTCTAATTGAAATCTTTATTCTGCAGCCACAATACCAAAACCACCACCTGGTTGGATCCTCGTCTCTGTAAGAAAGCCAAAGCCCCCGAGGACTGTGAAGACGGAGGTAGATTCAGAAACCTTTTCTACCGCATTCTCTTAATTGCTTCTCTCTCTTCCTTCATAGACGATGAGTTTCCCGAAACCCTGACAAACCGAGGTGTGCGGGGGCGCGGCAGCGCCGGGTAGTCACCTCCCGACCGGCAGTCATGCCGGTGCCTCTAATTTAATGAGAGACTTCATTTCTCTCTCTTTCTGAGGATTATGCTAGTAAATCTCTTTTAAAAAAATCTTAATACAAATAAATTTGTCCCCTTTTTTACATTTACTTTAAAGATAAATTTTTCAATTATAGACCAACTTGACAAACTTTAAAAGTTCTAAATAACTTTTAATAAATTAAGTACATCCTCAACCACAGAGTAGCCTCCTCAGGCTTGTTAAGCCTTCAAAAATATATTGAATTTAGTATCACAAGGCTAGATATGCTGGTATCTATGGCTAATTTTTAGCCATTTAGAACAGCATTGGAAACCCCATGAAAGTCTTTAATAAACCCACCACCCCACAATTTGCACTGCTTAGTACTGAAATTATTTAAGAATCATTGGATAAAGTGCTTTTGTCTGTCTTGTGTGTTATTGATTGTGTTTAGTGGTAGAGTCTTACAAGTAAATATAGAATTTACCCTGACCAAGATTGTTTGCTATACCTTCTTGAGTATAGGGTGCAGATGAAAAAATTATGTTCATTTTGTATCACCCATCAGAAATGAATTACCTTAGTTAAAAAAAAAGTGGCTTAGAATGAGGTTCAGATAGTTCCCCCTATAGATTGAATTCTAATCTTTTAAAAAAAATTAAACAGAATTGTTCAGCATGATTGCAGTGTTGAGAATTTTCCTAGGAACAAACAATCGGAAAGTGGAATAACTGAAAATTCTATTTGCAGTGATTTTTTAAAAAATTAAATACGGGCGAGCAAATGTACTGAGAGAGATGCAGGTCCTCTACCCTGAAAACTCGAAAACGTTGAACCATTGAAGAGATGTGCTCTGTTCATAGATTGGATGGCACAGTATTGTTAATGAGTCCATTCTCTCCACGTTGATAGCTACATTAAATACAATCTTAGTCAAAACCCTGAAAGTCTGTTTTGAAGAAGTTGACGGCTGATTCTCCGATGGATGTAAATGCAGAGGCTCCGCTCTGCTGTGCGTGCCACATCTTTATCCAGTCACCTGGCGCAGGATGCTTCGGTCGCTTCCCTGTCCTCGCCGCTGTGAATAATGCTGCAGTGAACCTGGGGGTTCATAGATCTTTGCAAATGAATTTTTCAGGCAGGTCCCCAGAAGAGGGGTTGCTGGGCCCTATGGTAACTCTATCCTTAATTTTTTGAGGAAGCTCCACGCTGTTTTCCACAGCGGCTGTGCAGTTTGTGCTCCCACCAGCAGTGAATGGCGGTTCCTTTTTCTCCACACCCTCTCTGACACTTACTGTAATAAATGATTTTTGAAATCATTTTTAGAACATACTTACCTTGTCTGTAGGCTTTCAGCGGTAAGTTCTTTACGGTGAAATCAGCCACTGTAACCTAAACTATGTGACACAATAGAATTTGACTTTTTGGAGATCGCGAACGTGGCCTTCGTCTTCTCAGGCATGGCTCGTTTGCTGGTCTCCGTCCTTCTTCCTGCCCGCTAATTGTTTTGAGTTCAGTTCTCTGCTGTTTCCTGTTTTCCCTTGGCGAGTGCATTCATTTTCATAGCTTTAACTATCGATTCACTGTAGTCGGGTCCCTTATCTAAATCTCTAGTATTGTTCTCTGTTCAAAATGCTATTTCTGTATTTCCTATTGACTTTCTTTTCGATTGTCCTACTGGCACTTCAAATAAACGGATTTAAAAGCAAACATTTTTCTCTCAAAGCCGCCCCTCCCTTCTTCCCTCATCAACGCCATCCTCACACTCCTCTGCAGCCGCACTTGCTCCTTCCTCTGCTCTCACTCTGGCGCCTCCGGTCTCCAAGCCTGTGGCTCTTTCCTTCCCCTCTACTTTGCCAATATATTAGCATGAAAGTTTTTCAACGTACAGACAGACGGGTGGAATTTTATAGTGCGTGCCCACCACTGATGTTACAATGCACATTTTGCGGTATTTGCTTTTCCGTATAGCTGTCTCTCCATCTGTCCTCTTTCTATCTGAGCTTTTTCCTTTACACCTTTCCCTTCATTCCTGTGCTCACCACGCACTTGCATCGTCTTCATACTTTTTTCCCCCCTAGAGTGACTTCTCCGATACATCCCTTCTACCAGTGGTCCCCAAAATGTTGGCATTCAAACTATCTTTTGGTTAGAACTTATTCTTCAAAATGTTTCTTTTAGGAAAAGAAAGACAAAGTAAGCTTCTCTTACTATTTTAGGTACAGGCTGGCAATTCTGTGACTGTATGTGATTATCACATTCACCAACCGCCCAGAGTGCTAATTACGCTTGTTGAAGGCACTGTGGGGCTTTGCAGTTTACTTTGCCCAGTTTAGTGGATTTAGAGACCATGTTACATAGTTTGGGGTGTTTTTTTTAAGATTTTATTTATTTTAGAGAGAGGGGTAGGGAGGGAGAAAGGGAGAGAAATATCAAATATGTGGTTGCCTGTCATGCACCCCCAACTGGGGGCCTGGCCCAAAACCCAGGCATGTGCCCTGACTTGGAATTGAACCAGCAACCCTATCGTTCACAAGCCAGCATTCACTCTACTGAACCACACAAGCCAGGGCCATGCTACATAGTTTTTAATCCAGACAAAACTGAAATGTGACTTTAAAGCTTTTCTGCAAAGATAGTACCAAGTGAAGATAATACAAATACACAAGCCCAAATGAACAGTAAGAAAACAGCAAAGCTGACGATTTTCACATTTTGCTTATGCTTTATTTCATACATATTAGTAGAACAGCGCATACATATGTATACATAAATAAATATAAATATAAATATAAATATATATATATATATATATATATATCTTGGAGGTGCATGTTCAAGTTTTTTACTGATGAGGCTACATGGCCAAGAAACTTCAGCTACGTTGCCCGTTAATCTTTGTAACATGTTGCCGCCTTCATACCCCACCTGCTCGGACGCCTGTGACGCTCCCTGCCGTCAGCAGAGGAAAGTCCAGACTTCTGGTGAAGCAAAAAGGTTTTGTATAATTGAACCATAATCTTTGTTTTCCCGAGTATTTTCACGTCAGAAATAGGACCCGTGTTTGTCTTTGCCTTTGCTGTGCGCCCGTCCGTGTATCTGCCAGGACCCAGCCCCTGCCCACCCGGCTCACGCCTGCTCGTCCTTCTAAACTCACATCCCAAGTCCAGTTTCTGTGTCCCCTCCTCTGTCATCCTCTCCCAGGTCAGAGACAGGCATTCTCTCCTCTGGGCTCAGCAGCACCACCCGGCATGCATGTATCTATTACAACACTAATTCCATCGCCTTGTTACTAAACACCTGTATTCCAGAAGGACAGTAGTTTTCTCATGCATCTCTGTATCCCTTCAGTAGAGACTCAAGTGTTTGGAAGGGTGGGGGGGGGGAGGAAGGAAGGAAGGAAGCAAGCCAGCAAGCTGCCCTAGCCCCCAGATCGTTTCGGTCTCCCTTCTGGAGGAGGTTCTGGGAGAGGCAGTAAATGACCAGCCTGCCTTCACTCACTGGTTTGCGGGGAACAGATGCGCAGGAACCAGCGAGATGAGGCTGGAAGGCCCGCTGACGCGTGAACGTGACATGGCTCTGGCCCTGCATCTGTGTGGACTCACCGCGATCTTTCCCCCGTGGGAGGCACCCTCAGGCACTCCGCCCGTGGCCTCTGTGTCCAGCTGCAGGCCCGCCCACGAGGCAGGCGTGGGGGAGAGCAGAGCGGAGCGCACCCGCAGCCCTGGGCCAGGCTCACTGAATCTACTCTCTGATCTCACCGGCCAGAGAAGACACTTCTTTGCCCTTGGAGAAGAAAGTGAAGAGGCTCAGAAAAACTGGCAGCATTTCCACTGTTTTCGCCCCTCTGTGGAAGTTGGGAAATTGGATGATCGTGTCCCCTAAGGCTCTTTCCGTTCAGGGCGACCAGTGTCTCGGTTGGCTCAGGACGAGCCCCGTGCATTCCTGCCGTCCCAGCGTGGGTATCGGCAGCGAGCACGGCGAGTGTGGCCGCCCCGCCATAGCTGCCCCGAGACAGAGCAGCCAGACTGCATTCGGCGTCCGCTCCTGCGGTGCTGGTCTCCCCATTTTTCCACCCACGGTGGGTCTAGGCGACCTTGCCTTGACCCCCGTGTCTCCCAGATCCTTGTCTCCCCACATTTCTCTCCTGGGGACCAGGCTCATGACCCGAAGAGACCGCTGTGTTCCTGCCGCCTTGTGGAGCAGGCCCCCAGACGGAGCCCCCCCCCGGACTGAGCTCAGCCTCTCGCCACCCCCGTGTTCCTGCCCTCAGCAGGCGATGCTGTCCCCATCCTCAACTCTCTTTTCCCCACCGCACGCTCTTCATTGCAGTCAGCCACCCGCTTCTGTCGGTTCTATCGGTAAAACACCTGCCGTTTCTCCAGTGTCCGATGGTGCCGGGCGCTCCACCGGGCACTTCTTCCGCATCATCTACCGTCCAGATGCCTCTGCATCCAAAGCCATGCCTTCTCCCTATTCCCACAGCTTGTTCATAGTAGGTATTTAGTAAGTGTTTGATGAGTTTTTTATTTTTATCATTTTCCTGCCAGAAGAGCCATTCCCCTGGGCATCACATTGGCTTCCTCCCTCAAACCCTCGCGTTGGCCACTGAGCCCCATTGCTCTGACCCCCTCGTCTCTGTTCCCCGGTCCTTCTTCCCACCCCCTCTACCGCCGCCATCCTTCCAGCCTTCACGATTTCTTATCTAGACTCTTAGTGGTAGTTCTTATTTGTCTGCCTTTATTTTCACTCCGCTTCCTCCATTTCACCCTCTGAGACTGCTGCCCGCCATCTTCCTCAGATGTAAGTGTGATGACATCACAGCCCAGCTGAATCCGTTCCATCGCCATCAAAACAGGGACTCCTTTCCATGGCACTGCAGACGTGTGGTCCGGTGCTTGCGTATAAGGGAGCACCTTACATACACCCCTCACTCCGGTCCAGTCCAGTTCTCCTGGTAGCTGCTCTTACCAGGCAGGCGGTGTCCTCCTCCTGCACTGCCTGTGTTTATCCTCATGATGTCATTTCTCTCTTCTTCCTGTTTAGACTGAACTGTTGAGGTCAGGAATTGTGTTTCCTTTGTTTTGTTTTTTTTCAGTTTATTGATTTTGGTGGGGTACATTGATTTGTTGTTCCATGTATTGATGCATTCATTGGTTGCTTCTTGTATTTGTATGCGCCCTGACCAGGGATCAAACCTGTAACCTTGGCGTATTGGGGTGATGCTCTAACCAACTGAGCTAACAAGCCAGGGCCAAGAATTGTGTTTCCAATTTTAGTTTTGCATAAGGAAAGAAGGAGTAGGAAGAGAAGGAAGGGGAAAGGAAAAAGGGAAGAAAAAAAGGAAATCAGTGAAGGAATTGATGCCCTGGTAGTGTATAAAATTAGTAGGTATTGTAGCTTTGCTTTTATTACCTTTATTTAAATGGGCAAATAATCACTTTATCTGTATTAAATCTGCCCTGCCTAAAAACTGGCTAATGGTGTCACTCCCTGGAAGGGTTTGTAGTGATTACTTAAAGTAACCCACAAGGTAAATGACCAATTTTACTTGCCTAAAGAGAAGGCTGCACTTTATCTGTTCCTTGCTCATTGCTGCAAGTGTTAACCTAAAATGCTGAATGAATTTCCAGGTTAACTCTAAAGTATACTTAGGTTGATCTTTTGTCCTTGTGAAGCGTTAATACATTTCTTTTTAGTGAATTTTTCAGATAGCAGATGGAATGTTTCACCTGTCTCTGTTGTTCCCTTGATTGCCCCAGACTTCCTGAAAGACGCAGGGTGATCCGGCTGCATGTGGTTGTAGAATTCACCTTCACACAGCTCCGTTCCGCTCCCACGCCAGCTGAAGGAAATTTCTATTAAAAGGAAAAAAACTTCCGTGGAAGATCCTTAATGATAATACCTTGGTTATGTTATTACAGAACAGTTCTGCTTGGGTAGGTAGCTCGGTTGGTTAGAGTGTTGGTCCAATACACCAGGATTGCGGGTTTGATCCCCAGTCAGGGCACATAGAAGACTCAACCAATGAATGCATGGGTAAGTGGAACAACAAATAGATGTGCCTCTCTCTCAAATCAATAAATTAAAAAATATATATTATAGAACATTTTTAGAGATATAATCCAGCAAATACTCTTATCCATGTAACAGGTGCTTGGTCATAAAATATTGCTCCTAGTTAATTGGCGGTGGTTTGGGTCGTAGCTGTGGAGGGTCAAATGAACGCACATGCATCTCAGTTCTTCTTTCTGTTTTCACCCAGCAGTTGCTTTTCAGCTCTTCTCATCTTTTCCACCTCAGACATTTCAACCAGGTCTTTCAAAGGAAAACCACAAAACCTCACCACGGTTTGAAGCCACCAATTGCTACACACACACACACACACACACACACACACACAGAAGACATGCTGGAGAAAGGGAGTGGATGGCGGTGATGGAGACATTGTCATCAGAAGCCCAGTCACCTGGGTTCTCCTTCTATTCTGAACGTGCAATAATGTCTCTTATTAGCGCATAAGAGATTGCATAGCTTGTGAGGTTCATTATGCTGGAATTTTTACTGATAAAGTCAATAACATCATAATTGGTTAAATGATAACACAACAAGTCTTTTGATATACCTAAGCCTATTTTCTGCCTGGTATCCACCATCTGTATGTGTGTGTTTTAGCACAGCCAGAAAACACTCTAAAAGAAATTGAAGATAAAAGCAGGGGGTCATCATAGTGGACAACTGTGGGTTTGTTTAAAATTCCGTCTTGCTGGGCCCCTGTGTATAATAGACAGCACTACAACCACCTGCTAGGAACATTTCTGCCAACTTAATCCACGTCTGACTAATAAAATGATTCTTGAGAGTGGGAGAGAAAAGAGGATTCTTTCCTGACAGGGTCAGTTTATGTTGGAAAAATCTTCAGTTTTTTTGGTTCTATTTTGCAGGTCAGTTACTGGCAATAAATAATATGTAATGATCCTGTGTGAGCTATTTCTTTGTTACTTCACACAAATACGGATTCTACCCAAGGCGCTGTGGTAGTTAAGTGAAATTTCTTTCGGCTACTCAGATCAAGTTAGTGCAAGGGAAAGTAAGGATTTTGTTAGATTTTAAGCAAATCTAGGTTGCCCACTTGAAATGACAAAAATCCAGCACATCACCGGGCTTTCCAAATGAAAGGGCTACAGCGGCCCTCTCTCCATCCAGGGTTTCACTTTCTGCAGTTTCAGTTACCTGCAGACAACCGCGGTCCGAAAGTATTAAATGGAAAATTCCAGAAATAAACAAATCATGCGTTGTAAATTGCGCATCGTTCTGAGTAGCGTGATGACATCTTGTGTTGTCCTGCTCTGTCCAGCCCAGGATGTGAATCCTCCCTTTGTCCAGTGCACCCACACCGTATACACCCCCCACCCATGGTCGCTTAGTCGCCATCGAGGTTATGAGACTGACTCATGCTGTAAAGGTGCTTGTGTTCAAGTCACCCTTGTTTTCCTCAGTAATGGCCCCAAAGTCCGGGAGTGGTGATGCTGGCAATGCAGATACGCCAAAGAGAAACCGTACAGTGCTTTTTTAAGGAAAAAACATAGTATATATAGGGTTCGGTACTCTCTGCAGTTTCAGGCCTCCACGGGGGTTCTTGGAACATATCCCTTAAAGGAGAAGGAGGGACTGCTCTGTGCCAGATGATTTTTTAAATAATTAGCATTTTTATGGCCTGTGATTCAGACAAACACCTTTGAGTTCAATGTTCTGAGGTTCTGACGACTTGCTAATGGAGACTCCCTGGCTGTCGAAGAAGCCACTCAGACTCAAACCGTTTGCTCTTTCAAAGTGCGCCCTCAGCTTTCTGTCTGTCTCCCAGATATGTAAATTCACTCGCTGGCAAATTCTTTTCTGTTGGTTTCGAAGCTGGCATTTCACTCAGTTCTTTCTTTCCTTTTGCAGAACTTCCTTATGGCTGGGAGAAAATAGAGGACCCTCAGTATGGGACATACTATGTCGAGTGAGTTTGCTACCTCCGTTGCTGTTCTCCCAAACATGCGGCTTTCACCGCACAGCTTCTAGGGATGCCGAGCGCCACGCTGCCTGCCACTGCCGTCCAGCGGTCACGGTTTTCCGGGGAGGGGGTGTGAGGGAGGGGCCTGAGCCTTTACTTCCCTGACGTTGGGCTTCCAGGAAGCTAGGGGATGAGTAGCTGGAGACGTTACCCTCACCACTACAGCCTCTAAAGAGAAAGGCAGTAGACAGAGAACTGTGAAACATGACCTCTGAAGGTTACTTCCAGCACAAAAGCTGCTGGGTTTTGAAAACAATGAAAGAACTTGAAGGGCAGTGTATCAATCCTATGACCCAAAAATCTGAGGTGTATGATTAAAAGTGTTCTCT
Source organism: Micronycteris hirsuta (assembly GCA_004026765.1). Classification (NCBI taxonomy): domain Eukaryota; kingdom Metazoa; phylum Chordata; class Mammalia; order Chiroptera; family Phyllostomidae; genus Micronycteris; species Micronycteris hirsuta. Next base: position 61,597 of record PVJI01004133.1, on the reverse strand, counting down.
CTTTTAAGCAGTTACTCAAGGAAAACTTGGTAATTTGGAGGGATGAGTGACAGCTGCTCCTTCCACAACTAATAATGGTTACATTTAAACAGACAGATGTTGCCGTGGGACAGCAGACACCCGGCTTTGTCAGCCAGAGAAATGAAGATAACGTCAGCACCTAATTTTTCCTTCCCTTTTCTTCATTCATCGAATTGCTGCGTTGTTATGATCATTGGGGTTGCTTTCCTTCCAAATGCTATAGATACAATTTTGACCTCAGGCATCTAGTACCAGACGGTAATTGCGTCAGAAATGTTACTGTTTCCCTGGAAACTAGAAGTCTGCGCCCACTGCCTGTGCAGTGAAGGCAAAATGATACTGTTACCTGGAACAAGTAGCAAACCTGAGAACCTTCTAGTTTTATGATCGCTTCTTAGTTTGTCATCACGTGTCGGCATAAACAAATGCCACTTCCTGGTGTTCATCCTTAAAGTACCTCGGACGCCCGTTCTAACTCTAGTCTTTATCCCAATGTGCAGATTGTCCCTTGAGTCATTTTGCTTAGAGAGATTTTGGGAAATGCTTTAAAATGTAACTTGTGCCCTAAGGAAATGACTCAGTTAGTTTGGGCCTTTAAATCTATAACTTGTCAATGTCCATATTTTGGTTCCTTTGACAGGCGATGCTAATTTTATTTCCATTGTGCTATTAAGTATCTTGCTGATACTGTGATGTGAAAAGTCTACAGCAGCTCTTTGGGTTTTTTTTTCTCTAATGCATATTTAGTTACAATGAAGAAACAAACATTTTTGAAGTCCAAAGAATATTTGAAGGCCAACTAAAAGCGTTTGTGAGATTTTTTTCTCTCTAATAGTTTAGTCGATTTAAATTGGGCTTCAGTCAGCTATTATGTGCATGGACACTTCTGCACATTTCCGAGATAATGATTCTCATTCTCTTATTGTCCATTCCAAATGAATTCGAACATGTGGTCAAGAGGTGAAAGTCATTTGCCTGTTACAAACTCTTGGGCCAAATGATCTGGTTCTCATTAAGCAAGGCTATCATAGTGAAGCAACGGCAGGGCAAACCCTGAAGTGACCTGCTCCCAGCTGTCACCGAGGTACGTGAAATAGCCGACATTAGCAACAGCAGCAACAGGATTCGGTCTGATTGTTCCCAGAACGAGCTCATTTTGCAGGCGGATAATTTATTAGATTAAGAAGGAGCAGGCTGTACTCGAGATGCACATGAGCATGGAGTCAGCTGAGCTGCGGGATGTGGCTGCGGTCCCAGATCGGTTAGCTTTGGCATCGCGAGCACGGAGATCCGCAGCGAGTTTACTGATGGAGATAAAAAGCTGTTGCCGGAATGGCCACTCTTTGGCTCTCTCAGTTTGTCAAACCAGATGGCACCGTGATCACTCTTGGCAGGAGCCTGCTGGTAGTAACGCCGGCTGCCACGGCGGGAGTTTCTGTGTGAGTTTTTATTTCCAAGTCCGAGATTCCGAAATGGATCGATTTATTTTTGAAATAAAATTGTTCCAAAAATTTAAGGGCAGGCCTTCCAGAAGAATGCCTATATAAGGAATGTTGTCTTATTGTATTGCATTAAATGTGTCGGTGCACTTCGGTAACCAAGGAAAAATATACGTCTGGTCTAATATCTCAGAGTCTTCATAGAAGAATAATGGTTTTGTTTGCTGAGATGAATTTTTAAAACCCATATGGTATACACAAAACTTTTAGCATAGATGAGATTCCAAATTATATAAATGTATTTAATCATGCTTGTTTGCTACCCTTACTTAATTTTTCTGATAATCTTTCATCTCCTCTCTTCACACAGCTCGTTATATGGAAAACAAAATCTGTTACATCTTAACAATGTTGCAAATATAAGTAATTAAATGAAAAGGAGACTGTTTTTACTTTTTTGTTTTGTTTTGGGGCGGCATTTTAATCTAGGCAGTTTCAGGTGGCAGAGACAGCCCCTTCACTACAATCTTACATTCTTTTGTCAAAGAATTCTCTGGAAAAGTGTTCCTCATTTGCATATTTCTATTCTCTTCTCCCACACACTGCAAAGAGGATAAATACGAATGACTCCTTTTCATGTTCTGATAGCTGGGAGGCAAAGTGAGTCGTTCTAGCCCTAGATGATGATAGCGTGTGCCAAGGTCCTTTCCAAACAGGTTTCTTCTTTTTTTTTTTTTTTTGAAGTGTCAGTTTCTAGTTATTTTTTCAAGCATCTGAAAATGTCAGTATTTAATGAATAACTTTAAAAGTAGCACCTAGCTTAAAACCAGTGAACTTCATTTTTGCAGAAGGTTAAGCAGTTAGTTGATCAGGCGCCCCTCGTAGTCAGAAGCAGGAGTGCACTTGAGCTTTCGTGACAACGGAATGTCAGGCAGGACTCGCTAGCTTCACAGCTCTGATCGTAGTAACTACATCAGCCTCAGGGTTTTCAAGACCCCGGAAGTGACAGAGAAACCTAGCAGCTGGCCTTCTGCGCTGCATTCGAAAACAGCAAAGGAGTTATGCAAGTTGTGTGACTGCTTTTGTGCAGATTTTTTAAGTCCTCAGCCCATCTGAAGACAGTCACAACCTGCAGCGCTGTTGGCTTGGTGTCCAATAACACCAGTTTTTACAAAACGGATTCTGCTGGAAAATGGGTGTCTTTCGGCTGAAATATATTTGTGCTTTGGAAGTGCTAGAGTCTCATTCCCATGGCTTCTGCCTCAGACCTATTCGAGGTCCTGAACATCTTGGACAGCAGTTGCGTTCTTAACCAACACCCAGTTAACTGACCGGCCGCAAGAGCCCCTGCCCTGTGCCCTCTGTAGTATGTCCTTGCCCGTAGGGTGTAGACTGTTGACGGCTGATCGCTCCCCTCTTCGCTTTTCCCACAGACTTGTATGCTTTCCAAGTCAATTGGGGGTGACCCCAAATCAAACACCAGTTAAACTTACATTGCCATGACATAACTCATTTAATCATTATATAATTAAGAAGAAATTTAAATGTAGAAGAATTGTTCTGTAAGAATGTAATTTGATAAGAGCAAACCTGTTTCTTACTTGCTGCTAAATTGACGTGAGTGAGTCAGTGGAAGAGTAATAGTAAAATTCTAGAAGGCTTCTGTACCCAGGTTTCTTCGAAAGTGTCTTCATAGCTGCTTCATTTTAGAGAAACTTAAAACCCTCCTTCTATTAACTACCTTTATAAAAAATTACTCAGTTGCCAGTGGTTATGATTGTATTAGCTATGAGGATTTCTACTGCAGTTTTTTATGTATTTAGACTAAAACTTGGCTTTTATTTTTATTTTTTAATTTACATTTTAGTGTTTTTGTTTTTGTTTTTTTCTATCACCCCACATTCACGGAGAAGCTGTAGTGATTGCGTCAGCGGCTCTGACTTCTAGGCCCCGTCTCTGGGCTTCGCTGTAGTTCCCAAAAGCCCTTCTGCTGTGATGCGTCAGCTCCTCTGTCCTACGCCTAAAGATCTGAACTGTCCCTGACATGGTGGGATGGAGCGGTCTGGTGGCCAATTTTAAAATGGTATAGCTCTTTCATCTTCCACTGAAATGCACATTTTTCTACACTTTGCAGTCACCTTAACCAGAAAACCCAGTTTGAAAATCCAGTGGAGGAAGCCAAGAGGAAAAAGCAGTCGGGGCGGCCGGACACGGGGTCTTCAAAACCAGGTAGGCCTCTCTCCTCGCCTGTGACACTCCCACACTGGCGGGGTTAAAAGCAACTTGGAGCTGCTCATTGTTGGGGCTCTGAAATCCAACGGAGCGTGTCTGATCTTTGTCGCTGTGAAGATGGGACTCATCTCCGTCCCACGCTGGAATGTTTTGAGAATGCCGACGTTTTTCTCGTGCTGTGTGAAATCACTGGGAGAAGGGCCTGAGAGCTTTGTCACGGGTTGAGGCCGGAAGATTGCTTTGTTTCCTCGTGTTTAAGGCCAGGCTGGTATTAGAGTTCTCATTCATTGTGAGCGTCTCCCAAGTTAATGGCTTAGGTCTGCTATCAGCAACCATTCAGGATTCTTCATTAACTGATATGAAGAAATAATAAATCCATCATATTACTTGCCTCTCAAATGGGATGGTATTAATAACACTAGGGTCATTTAGGGAACATTTGAAAACTCGATGGGTTCTGAGATTTGGGGGAGCCTAGCCACGTGTACTTTGAAAAAGCTGCCCAGCGATTTTTTGCCTTCTGTCCATCCCTCCCCGTCTGCTCCCCTCCTCCATCTGTGATCGACCACAGTAGCGGCTTGTGCGGCTGTTTTACAGTGATCAAGCAGACTCCCCACCTCTGTCGCCCAGGAGAGAAACAGTTCCTTCTCACAGCTACTCTTCAAAAACCTAGTCCCCTCTCTTAAGTTTTGCATTCGATTTAGCAAATATTTTTAGTTTAACAAGTGTTTTTGAGCACCTACCATATGCCCAGCGCCTTGCCAGGAATTTGTATTCAAAAACGATTAGACAGGTCTAGCCCTCAACAGTTGACCATCTCATGTAGAAAACGAATGGTCACCGCACAGGATGACAGGTGGCACCCTAGAATTGCGGTTACATGCGCACGGGTGGAGCAGGTTTGAATCCCAGCTGTGTGACTTTGGGTGAGTTCCCTAAACTCTCTGTGCCTCCGTGTTCCTCATCTGAAAAGTAGGGGTAATACTATTCTTGTCTCCTAAGATGGTTCGGAGTTTGCAAATACATACAAGTAAAGTGCATGCAATGCATCTGCAAATGGTGACAGACAAGTGATGCCTCTCGTTGTCACTAATAGAGACGTACAAGGTGTGGCGGTGGCGTACGGCAGGGAGCGCTCAGCGCTGCTCTGGTGGAGAAAGTCTCAGGGGCTGGGAGGCTGGCGAAGCAGAGGGCCCGTCGCTTTTGAACGGGGTCCTGAGGTGTCAGGAAAAGTGAAATCAGACAGACAGACATTTTAGAGGACGTGAAAGTTCACAGCAACCTCATCCGTCGTCGCCAAAAAGCAGAAACCACCCCAATGCCCGTCAGCTGCCCAATGGATGAATGGAACGTGACTTGTCCGTGCAGGGGAACGCTCTCCTTCAATTGAAAGAGCAAAGTGCCACCAGGCGCTGAAACACAAGTGAACCTCGGAAACAAGACAGGAAGTGAGAGGAGCCACTCAGAAGACCTCATGTTACGTGACTCCAATTTATGTGAAATGTCCAGATTGGGCAAATCCGCGGACAGTTGGATGAGGGGGTGCCCAGGATGAGGTGTGAGCTCAGGCTGGGAAGGAAGTGGAGTGACTGCTCATGGGCCTGGGCATTTCTTGTCTGAGGAAGGAGACATTTTTCTAAAGTTAGATTATGGTGACGACCGAACAGCATTCACTTGTACGCTGGAAGTGGCTGAATTCTGTCGTGTGCGAGTTATATCTCAATAGAACTGTTAAAAATATGTGGCAGAAAATTTAAACCACCTTTTAAAAAGTTAATTTAAACAATACTTTGTAAATTATAAATCCGTCCCTCTTGGTCCTCTCGGGGTTTTCAGAAGCGCCCTGATGGCAGCCATCGTGGCGGGGGTGGGGGGGGGGGGTCCTGGGGCAGGAAGGGAGGTGTTCTCTGCAAACAGGGACCACTTTCAGTTCTGGAACCTTCTGAGGAAATCGCTAAAAATAGGCTTGTCAGTGGAGCTGTGCTTTTTTTTCCTCCTAAAACATCCACTAAACATAAGCGAAAGAAACAGGAAGCTACTTCCTGTGTTTAGGGGTTCTCCCTCCCACCCGATGTCAGTGCGAGGCTGCAGAAAGCCCGGGCTGTGCCTTAGGAGAAGTTCTGCAAGCAGCCTCTCTCACAGGTGTGCGACAGTTGTCCCCATCTTCCCAGCACTGTTTGCACACTCGGCTCAGTGGACGCCCGTTCGAGGGGAAAGCACGGCGGAATGGGTGTCGCTGGCTTTCAGGACTTTAATAGTAAGGTCACACCTCCCGTTTTGAGTCCAGATAAGGGACTCTCTGGGGTGAAAGTAAGTACCAACAAAGCAATGAGGAGGAGGAAAAAGTAGGTGCTTTTACCTTTCAAATAACATGGAAGGATCCTAGAAAAGAGAAATGACTCACTAAGTGTTTCCTTCAGTGATTTACTAGTAATTTATAAATTTAAATTCTCACTGTTCCATAACGTTAGATTCTAATTTTTTCTTCTTTGGGTTCGTTGTGTTTACGTTACATAGACTACCTTCAGTATTGCCTCCAAGGGCCACAGTCATTGTCACGGTTTTTGTTCTCAAAGCCATTTCTCCTTTTGGCCCAGACATGGAGAAGTCCCACTTCACCCGAGATCCGTCGCAGCTTAAAGGCACCCTGGTCCGCGCGGCGCTGAAGAAGAGCGCGATGGGGTTCGGCTTCACCATCATCGGCGGGGACAGGCCCGACGAGTTTCTGCAGGTGAAGAACGTGCTGCGGGACGGGCCTGCCGCGCAGGACGGGAAGATCGCGCCCGGTGAGCGATTTCTTGAAGAACAGTGATGCTGTAACAGAGTTAGAGTGGAAGGATGCACACACTCACACACGCACACGCACACACACACACACGCATGCACGCAGAGGGTCCGGCAGAAGGCAGGCCTGCTGGAACGTGGTCGGCAGGGTAATAACATGGGTGTGATAATTTAGAGTTTTAATTTGAACATTTCACCTAAAATGTCCCGTGGTGTGCTTGAGTGTGATATTGGTATGTTACAGAATCACGTGGTTCTGATTTTGTAATAAAAGATTTTGTAGTAACAAGGGGTGTCATTTGTGCCGGACCCTGTATATCTGCATATATAATAAATATGTATGTATACATGTTCTGGGTATTACATACCATCCCCATGAGCCTCTAGGGCAGCACCTCGTTAAAAATGATTCAAGCATTTTTAAATTTCTGTAGCAAAAATGTATGAATAAATATATAATAAATTCTATAAGTGATATCAATATGTAAGTGTATGTTATATTAACTATATAATATATAGAGAGAAAGAACTAAATTATACAAATGAAGGAGATTTCTGTGTTAAAATAGTTTATGCTTTAAATTAGATACATGTTAGTTTTGAGGGAGGGCAATCTTTACAAATAAGTGGAAACAGAAAAGGTATTAAATTTATTAATTTTCGAATAGCTTGTGTAATTTTGAGCTAACTCTTTGGCTCTACTAAGCTAAGGATTTATGAACCATCTCAGAAAACCATTCGATTGTTTGGTTTTCTTCGATTACGTAGGGTACTTCTGGAGCTACCTACCGCTGACCTAGAATCTTTTTTGGAAAATGACCCCTTGTTTTTTTCATAGTGGCACCAAACAAATTTTCCCCCAGCTTTCTCCCAAGTTTTTTTCATTTGTTTTTTTTCCCTTAGTCTCACCAGTTGTGAGTAAAATTAAGCAACTATATGAAGAGTGGTAGACACACATATTACCATTTTTATGGAGCTGTACCAATTTGTCTTTTCTATAGTTTTCCTAACTTCATAATTTCTAGAAATTTGCATATGGCTGACAATGTTGATATCAGAGGGGAAGTTCAAGACCGGTTACAGATGCCGAAGGAGGTTCAAACACCTTTTTCCGGAAGGATTTTAGTATTCCACTGAGGTCGCCTCTCGTGCTGTTGAGTAGCCTTTCCTGACCCTCTGTCATTTCACTGGCCCTGTAAATGCAGCCACATTTAACAGTCCCGAAGTCGTCATACCTTTTGTGGTGGGTATTGGCCTATTTCCAGTCAGGATATGGATCTTTCAAATTATGCTTCCCCATGTAGGTGATGGGAACTTAGTCAAAAGTTATATTTATAAAGACAATTATTTTAGCCCTCCTCTATTACATTATAAAATAAACTCTAGAGATTAAAATTAATAAGATTTTTTTTTAAGTTCTCAGTTTTAACTTTTTGAACATTTCGTCCATGGAACACATCTCGTAGCTCTTATGTATGCTGTTGGGATTTTACAATATTCAGATCTGTCTAAAATTATCTTACTTGCATAGCAATACAATACTTCTGTGAAAATTCTGGGACTTTAAAACCAGGGGAGGAAAAGTCAAAACTTTGTTTCTAATGAGTCTAATTTCTGTATCTTCTTAAGTTTGGAAACAAATTTCCACCGACTGATGTTTTTTAAAAAACATTCATGTTGATATTTCTAAAGCCTACATGCAATCAGAGCAAATTAAAGTACCTCTATTTGGCGATAATCTTTTAATTAGTTACATTCAAATAAAAGCAGCAACTGGGTGAGACAGCAGAGGACAAATTTCAAAAGTTAAGGCTGAGTTCAAAAAGCACAGCTGATGAATGTCAAGTGGTAGTGGCCGTAATCATGTAAAACTCAGGAAGCAGAGCCAACTTTTACAAGATTAGTTCAGCTGACTTTTCCGTGTCTTAACATATCCTTTGCTTGTGTTGAATTTTTTGTTGTTTCTCCTTGACAAATCTGAATTACAACAAATTGAAACTCTAGAAAAAGAAAGATGCTAAAAGAAAATATATTCATAACAACTTCATTCTAATCTTTAGCCCTACATTATGAATTTTTAATCACATCGTAATGGCTTCTTCAAAGTCAAGAAACAAGGTGGTATTTGAAGGTGGCCTTTTCGTGCAGGTGGTCAGTGGGAGTTCCTTGCTCCTCTTCTGTGTCCTGAACGGCTGCTACAATGTACCTCGCTGGTACAGCACGTAGGCAGGACTCAGAGGATGTACTGACAATGATAATGCGAATTTGCACTTATTTTTGGTATGAGTCCCTTGAGCTTGAGGTCATAACCCTTTGCTACAAAGATAATTAAGATTTATACATTTATATATTCTTTCTAGAGAGGAGTCACAGAGGGAGAACCACATGTCCATATTCAAAACCGGCAGTCAGTGAACAGGCAGAGGTTTCCAGAATTCAAACTTAGATGCTAAATTTAAGTTAATTTTTGTGTCCCCCAACAACAGAAAAATGAACTTGAGTGGTGGTTTTAATGCTGTTACCATGGTTATCTGTTACCAGGTGACGTCATTGTAGACATTAATGGCAACTGCGTCCTCGGCCACACCCACGCAGATGTTGTCCAGATGTTTCAGTTGGTGCCTGTCAGCCAGTTCGTGAACCTCACCTTGTGTCGTGGTTACCCACTGCCAGACGACGGCGAAGACCCTGTGGTGGACATGGTGGCCGCGGCCCCTGTCATCAACGGGCAGTCAGCCACCAAGGGAGAGACCGGCGGGGACACTCAGGATTTTAAGTCAGGAGCCGTGGTCCTGGACCAGAACGGAAAATCGGGACACCCCCTGGTCAGCGATCGTCTCAATGGGCCATCAGATCCGAGCGAGCAGAGAGCGTCCACGGCGTCGTCAGGCAGCTCCCAGCCTGACCTCGTGACTGTGCCTCTGGTCAAGGGCCCCAAAGGCTTTGGGTTCGCCATCGCTGACAGCCCCACTGGACAGAAGGTGAAGATGATCCTGGACAGCCAGTGGTGTCCGGGCCTACGGAAAGGGGATATAATTAAGGAAATTTACCATCAAAACGTGCAGAATTTGACCCATCTGCAAGTGGTAGAGGTGCTAAAGCAGTTTCCAGTGGGGGCCGACGTGCCCTTGCTGATCTTGAGAGGAGGTGAGTAAACGCGCAGCAGGGAAGGGCTTCGCTGTTCATGCATTTGCATCTGTTACTTGTCCTTCCTTTCGGGTGAGAATATCTCTTCCCCGCAGACCGAACAGGTCCTCAGTGGGCATTTCCCGGAAGGTTCTGTCTGCTTCCATAAGCAGGATCTCTTGCAGCAGATTCCTTAGTTATTAATAGTTTCGCTCATACATACGTGATGGATTTCTTTTCCTCTATATTCTTTTTAAAATCTGATTTATGACTTTAACAATAGGAGAGAGCCACACCGTGAAGTCATTGTGTTACTTCACATGAAATATCCCCTCTTCCTTTCGCCTTCCCTGTTGATGACAACAGTAGAAATGGACTCTGTCCATCACTGGTACTTCGGGGGGACCTCTGTGCCGAGCCGAAGCCGTTTGAGGGCGCCAGCCCGGCTGTGAAGGAGCCATGTGTTGGACGGCGCGCTGATCTGCCCTGTAAGAGCGACTGTGATAACCTGCGCTCAGAAAGCGTCTGTCTTAAGCTCCGGTCCCTATCCGTAAATGTTCATTAAACCCCACAGTGCTCATGTGAGAGAAATATAATTTCTCTTTTCCAAGGTCATCAGCTGGCATGAACTACTCCTTATCAATTCAGGCCCAGGGACCGATCCCAAAGTTTGCATTTTAATAGGCTTTCTTAATCCGTGCCTCTGAATGGCTAGTACTTTAAAGAATAAAATCTGGCTCTTCAACTCATTGATCTCTCTGCCTTTTAGTTTTCATTTTTGAGTAGTTTAACTTCATTGCGTTGCTTTTGTTTTTTCTTATTCTCATTTCTTTGAACTGTTTTTGTTTCTTCTCTGTGAGCTGGCGGAATGTGCTCAGAGGAAGGGCTGGAGAGTTCCCTGGAGTTTGCACAGATAAGACAGGGGTCAGCGTGGAGTGTCCGGTTGGATGGCAGTTTCTTGCCTCGCTCCCTGTGTGTCCTGTGGTGTAGGGGGATGATGTTACTCTAGTCGAGTCTTTGATGGTCTTATCTGTAAAGTGGTAGTAACATTTATGCCTTAGGATTGTCATAAAAATGAAATAATTCATGTATCATGCCTGGCACGTAGGAGAATTTACTAGCCGTCTGAAAGTCAAGCTAGTTTTATCTTAAATGTTAACAGTGTTTGTCATCTGGAAATGCTTCCTCTGTTTTTAAAATTTGGCTTATTTTTTTAAGGTCCTCCTTCACCAACGAAAACTACCAGAATGGTGAGTATACGGTGGCCCTCAAATGCATCTTCCCAATAACCAAAAGGGGTGCCACCGCCCCCTGTGTAAGGACCGCCCCCTGCAGCCATGGCTGTGGCCCGCCCGGGAGAAGCAGAAGCCAAGCTGCCCTGGGCTTGAGTCAGACACTCCGAGGGAAGTGTGGGAGTTAGAAAAAGCCCCGAAGAGTAGAGATGTGCTCTCCTGGCTCAGTGTTTCTGTTGGAGGAATACGAGAGACCCAAACTACCAACGGGCCTGTCCTCTAAACCAGTGGTTTTCAAGTGGTGTGCCGCAGGAATTTTTAAAACACGTACTGCCTGACCTCTTTTCCCTTAGATCATCAAAAAAAAAAAAAAGAAAGAAAGAAAAGACAGCAGCCACCATATAGCTGACTGGTGTGAGTGAATCAAAATTATACCTATTCTTTTTGTCAGATTAGCAAAAAGTGTAGTTTTTGGTGTGCTGAGACTTTTAGTAATGAACTTGCATGTGCCGCGAGATGAAAAAGATGGAAAATCGCTGCTCTGCACAGTGAAATGTGGGCACGCTGAAGTGCCAGCTCAGGAGTCCTCTCTGTGTGTTAGGGAGGGAGCTTCCATCTTAACCTTGATGCCCGGAGGGCAGCGCCGTGGCTGCCTCATGGAGTTTCACGGAGGCTGGGAGTACCCACCTTTCGATGGCCTTCCCATGTTTAGGACTAAACAAGACTTTCAAGAGCATTGCAACCTCTGCGCCCAGTGTGCCCACCATCAAAGTGACAGGCTGTCGAAAGTGAAGCAGTGTTTTCGTTGGCCTTCTGAGCAACTGCGTAGCCTACGGAGGACGTGCGGAGAGAGGAAGACCAAAGAGGAAGGACGCACCTAGAGTCATGCTGTTCAGAAACTGTGAGGTGCACCATCCTAAGTAGCCGTAATTACCTGGATGTGGGCAAGCGGCTACGTGAGAAATCCCCATTAGGTCTACTTGGCTCGCGTTGGAGCCTGCTGTCTCCCAGAGGAAGGACATCGTCCACAGCCACACACCACAGGCGACCAAAGGAAAGGCCATCGCGTATGAAATGGATCCATTCTTTCTAGCGCACCACATAGGATCCTCTGCAGATCTGCTGCTTTATGGGCCCAAAGGAAAGAAACGCTGCACTTGCATAGACTGCACCACCTAGGTCCAGTGTGGACGGAATTTTTTTTTCATTTCAGTTAAAATTGCACTGTAGTTCTCTACATTTTTCTGGTTCCTCTAGTAATCGTTCTTCCCTCCTGTGCCGCCTTACCGAGTTCATCATGGATGCTGGTGCAGCATGGTGACTCCAATGCTCTGAGTGGACGGAAGTCCCCGCTGACCCTCGCTGCTCCCAGAATCCCAGCACGTGCCGGGCAAAGGGGAGGAGGCTGCTCCGATCTCCCCGCCATCTTCCTGGGTCTGGGTCAGCACAAGGTCCCCTCCGACCCCACCCTGCTCGCAGACCAGGAGGACCGGCTGCTCCTGCATCCCGGTCAGCGTGAATTGTTTTGTCACACACATCTATCATCCCCTTCTCCCCACCAAAATTCTGGGCAGCGAGCTGTCCTCAAAACCCTATTCTCTCAAGCTGTTTGTTGGATTTCATTCTTAAGATGTTTTGAAAGAACCCTTTTTGCTTGGATGTTACTTTGCGCAAGTTCCATCTGAATGGGAAAACTGCGAAAATATGCTCTGCTGCCCCTCACCTGATTGGCCGGCCGTGGTGGCCGTCTCCCGGACACGCTTGGCTTGGCCACGCAGGTCTTCACAACCTAGAGTACCACTTCCTGTTGCGTTTGCTCAGAAAGAGTGTTCTCCTGAACATCCTCACTGGGAAGGAGGTTCCCGAGGATCTTCTCCCGTCTCCCTCCCTCTTGCTCTTCCTAGAAGCGCTGCCGCGGGTTGCATCGCTGCTCATCTTCTCAAAGGCGACTTGCATCTTGCTTTTGGAGAGCAGGGCAAGAAGGCTCAAACAGAGGATTAATTAAGGCCTTTCCCTTGACATCACTGTAAGCCTTCTCTAGTTTCAGTTAAACGTGTTGTAGCCAAACCCCCTGACCATGGACGCCCGCTCCCCCGTGAGCGCAGGCGCGCTGTGGCTCTGGCCCACCACCTCTGCCCCCGGAATCGGTGACATACCCAGTGTAGACAGCAGACCATTTTATGAACTAATTGACCATCTGGTTTTTTAAAATACTAAGTAAGGCCCTTTTCCTTTCCAGAAAACAGATAAAAAGGAAAGTTCAGGAAGTTTGGAGGCCGTAAATGAGCCCATCCCCCAGCCTATGCCTTTCCCACCCAGCATTATCAGGTCAGGATCCCCGAAACTGGATCCTTCTGAGGTCTACCTGAAATCTAAGACTTTATATGAAGATAAACGTAAGTAGTTATGCAATATTTCAGGAGAGCGTGTGACAAAATAAATTTGATTTTTTTTTTTTAATTGGGGCCTGCCCATCTTTCAAAACCATGTTGAAAAGTTATTCCTTCATTCCCATTTTAATATGACTCCGGGCTTCTTCCATTTACATTCAGCATTTGTTTGTTCATTCTTTTCAAAAACAGGCATTAAGTGCCTACTCTCTACCCAACATCAAAGTCAGTAATGGGAATAAAGAGATAAATAAATTGGTTGCATAGGCCTTGCACCCAAAAGATGATTAAACCTAAATGGAAAAAACAAATATGTAATCAAATAAGTGTGCAAATAAGTGCAAATAGGCCTAGCAGGTGCGGTGACAGAAGGGTGGACAGCGTTGAGTGAGCACAGGAGGAAATGGTCAGTTTTACCACCATGGGTAGTAGGAGTGGCAGGCACTGCTGCATATAGGAAGTTGGGTCTTAGCCACATCTTCAAAGACAAAGAAGTGTTTGCAGGACAGGTAGGAGGGAAAGAAAGAAGGAATAGCATTTGCACCTTGGCCTTGCATGGTCTGGGTGCTGCAAGAGGTTCGGTGTGGCTGGGTGTGGTTGTCAAGGGAAACCAGAGAGCAGGAGCCCATTGTAGAGGGCTGATATCAGCCAGAGGAATGGGGCAGCCACAGAGTGGTTTTAATTCTAGGGGTGATATTGTTGGGCTGTGTTCCAGAAAGACTTCCCAGGCCGGGGAATGGAGGGTGATGAATCAGGGGGCTCTGCAACCTGAGGAGGAAACCGAAGAGCGGGCTCCTGCAGAGCCCCGCTGAGGGACAATGAGGGGAGAGAGTGCAGGGGGCAGAGACTTAGGTCCACACTGGTTGCTTACTGATGCTAATCCTTTCCAAAGGAAAGTTGCAGATTGAAATAGGTTTAATTTTTTAATGTATTTGTTTTTAAGAGATTTAAATCTACCTTGGAAGAGATGTACCCAAGTGGAAATATTCTATGTAATTGACTTCATACTTATTTAACGAATTGTAGATCTTTATCTTGATCGTCCCAGGCCATGTTTAAGAAAGATGAAAACCAGGCATAAGCACAGCAAAGCAATAATTTAAATTGGTGTAACTATGGAGAATCCTTTTCTTCAGACTTCCTGTTCATGGCCGGGTACATTCTTAAACTTGGCATAAACTAGTCGATCCCTTTGGGGCCTCACCCATAAAATAAATGAGTTGAACTCATGAGCTCTTTTATCTCTAAAGTTCTTTTTTGCCCTTTCTAGAAAATATTTCTGACTTGTAAGTAACATTAATATTTTCTCAGAGATGAAATTTTAGTCATGAAGTAGCTTTTCCTGACTTGATATTCTGATGGACACTTAGTCGTGGGGCAGGACAGTGAGGGGTGGGGGCCTGGACCGTGGAGATCAAGCTGGATTCAACCCTCTGCCATTTCCCTTTTGTGCGACATGAGGCCCTCAGGTTCCTCAGCTACAAAATGGGGCTAAGAACAGGTGTTAACTGTTATTTCACTTCCTTTTAAAATAATGATCATTTTGCAAAATGAAGCTCAGTAAGCAGCTCATGTGGAATGCTTTTCTGAGAAAAAGGTATTAGGTTAGAAGGAGAATTGAGGCATTTTGTGGGCTCTCTCTTTCCAGGATTTGCCCAAGTGGTAATTGAGATAATTTGCACCTGTCAAATATCAACCTTAAATGGGGATAATTCTGAATCTAATATGGTAGTATTGGTTTGAGGGCGTGAGGAGTTAACAGCAGTATAATGCTGGGCACATGGACATGAGGGTAAATATCCCTAAAGCGTTCTTGATACCGAGTTTTGTTTGGAACTCAAAACAAAGATTTATAATTGAATTGTTTGTGGTGTTACACTCTCACGTAAATTTTTGCATCTCAGAAAGTTCTGAGAATGTAGTTTATTGACCTCTATAATATTATCCTACTAAATAGTGAATTTTGTTTTATTTTAATCCTTTTAAAGTAAACCAAAGTATTTGTTCATTTAAAAAAACACGTTCTGGTTTTCCCTAGCGCCAAACACCAAAGATTTGGACGTTTTTCTTCGGAAGCAGGAATCGGGGTTTGGCTTCAGGGTACTGGGCGGAGACGGACCTGATCAATCTGTGAGTTTAAACACTTTGGGCTTTGGCTGTTCCTGCGCAAGCTTTTAAGTGGCATTTTGGTAGAATATGGTCTTTGCTGTTTTCTGGTTTTTTAAAAAATTTTGTTTTCTCTAACAGTTTCATTAATATGAAGAGAACTTCATTTCTCTTGGTGTCCTGGTCCCTGTTACCTTGGGCCCCTGAGGCTAAAGCCGGAGGTGCAGACTGGATGTGTCAGCTGCCATTGGACAGGGATTCATTTCTCTGTCTGCTTAATGCTTATTTTAAATTTTCACTTCCTTTTGCCTTCATTAAGCAGGTTTTAAGACATTTTTCTTTTCTAAGGAACCCATAATTCAAAATCCTATTTACCACAGTCACTCCGTCTTCTGGATGTTCTGTAAACACTTGGCGTGAGCCATGAATATTATATCACCTAATCCATATGATTCACCATGTTATTAATGGGTTGACAATTTTATGCTCGGTATTTAGCATGCCATTTCATCTGTCACCTATGAAATTAGACGAATATAAAGTAACTGTTTCTGTCCAGAAAGCATGAGGGCTGTGCTTGCAAAGCATTTAAAATCTAGAATTTTATTTATACATGATTCTCACATCAAGTTAGAGAGCAAATGTAGTGGGTATTATTTTTAAGTTTTGCCCTTTGTTTGAATGACAGAAATAATGTGGTTTGTAGAATTTAAGAATGTATTTAAGTTGGGTTTGGGGGGAGTATAATATCAAGAATGACTGCATTATTATCGAGCTGGCAAGTAGGTGAGTAGCAATAATCTTTTCAAACGACAGGCGTCCTTCTACTTCTGAGTAGAGCATTTGATTTCTATAGCATAAGTGTGCGCTAATGAGCCGCATGGGATGCAGCCGATACAGTTTCCCCTGCGCAGGCCAGACATAAGGAACTGTGATGATTTCTGAAGGCAGAGGGAGTTCTGTTTTACTGCTTCCTATTTTGGTGGTACTCAGAGCGGTCACTTGGACATTTTCAGAATTTTTCTCAAACAACTTGAGAGAGACCTTTGTCTTAAATGTCAAGTTTTAGCAGCTCTGAAACCAGCTCCAACATTCAGGATGCCTAATTATAGGATTTTTTTTTTAATCCTCACCCAAGGATATGTATATTGATCATAGAGAAAGAGAAACATCAATGTGAGAGAGAAACATCGATTGGTTGCCTCCTACACATACCCCAACTGGGGATCAAACCCGCAACCCAGGCATGTGTACCTGACTGGGAATCGAACCGTCAACCTTGTGGGTATGCGGGACAACCCTCCAACCAACTGAGCCACCAAGCCAGGGCTAATTATAGGATTTTAATTGCTGGCCAGTGGAATGACCTAGACATACTCACCTAGATGCACATGAGCCTCAGGCTATTCTGTTCCCTAAGCACATTGACTGCTGTGAGATTTAAGGACCAGAAACGTTTCTATTTTATCTACTGAGCTTGTACTGAGAGCTGCACGTGATAGCAGCGTGGTGAGAACGGCCCAGCTGCTGTGAACAGCGTGGGAAAAGTGTTCTCGATGGCAGTAGACCTTCCTTTCCTTTAAATACCCCAGAGAATTGCGTTTTCTGAGTTTAATATTTTTGTTGAGTTGTAGTGGCGGTGGTACTGTTAAAGTTATTGAACAGCTTTGTATGTTCCCGCTTCTTTGTCCTCACCCCAGAGGACCCAGAAAGGATATCGTGTGGTTGTTTGCAGAACCGTTTTGGAGAACGGTCCCATTCTAAGACATCCCCTCTCTAAAACGTGACTGTTTCCGTAGCTGCACTGCGGAAATCTGTCCGTTTGCACGGGACTGAGTCCGGAAGTCCTTAACTTAGGAGTTAAGGACCTGAGTAGGTCCTGGCAGACCCGTAGAACAACCTGTGCTTTGTCGTCCTGGCAGATATACATCGGGGCCATCATTCCTCTGGGCGCAGCGGAGAAGGACGGCCGGCTCCGCGCGGCCGATGAGCTGATGTGCATCGACGGGATTCCTGTCAAAGGGAAGTCGCACAAACAAGTGCTGGACCTGATGACCACCGCCGCCCGCAACGGCCACGTGCTGCTGACCGTGCGGAGGAAGATCTTCTGTAGCGGTAGGCAGGCCCGTTCCACTCCACCACGTCCAGACTCCGCCCACCTTCGTGTGGTTCGCGGGCTCTTTTACGCACTGTGTCTTTCCATGTATAACGCGCTCCCGGTATACTGCGCACCCACGTTTTTGGCCCAAACTTTCAGGGAAAAAATCTTTCGATTCAATTTTTTAATTCAGTTTTTTCTTTATTTATATTTAGAAATAAAACTCGGATTCTAGGGTATTATTTTGCATATGGATATTGTTATTGCTTTCTAGAGTCACACTTTTAACACATAAGCATAAATAAAAGAATTAAAAACACTGATATAGTTACAGAATTAGAACTACCCATGCATCCTGATTTTTCCCTTAAAAATTTGGGCCAAAAAGCGTGCATTATATACGGCAAAATACGGCATTTTATGTTTAACAGTGTACAGAGAGCCTGTTTGGTGTGATGCAGGGCCTTGTTGTGGGAGGTCTGGTAAGGCCAAAAGGATTCAGAAATACTACTACTGTCAAAAGGGAGAAACTGGGGTCTTCATATTAAGATTATAGTCATATGTTGATGAATTTACCAGTTTGTCTGTTTTCTTAAAAACAAATGCACAGCCATTTGGTCATCCTGGGGTGTCGCAGTAGCTGCATATCAAAAGATTTTGGATCCTGCCCTGGCTGCTGTGGCTGGTGTGGCTCAGTGGATTGAGCGCCAAACTGCGAAGCAAAGGGTTACCAGTTCGATTCCCAGTCAGGGCACATGCCTGGGTTGTGGGCCAGGTTCCCAGTAGGGGGCAAGCAAGAGGCAACCACACATTGCTGTTTCTCTCCCTCTCTTTCTCCTTCCTTTCCCCTCTCTCTAAAAATAAATAAATAAATTATTTAAAAAAAAAGATTTTGGATGCTGTTGAAATCCTAACCATTCAGAGGACAGAATGTTTCTACTTGAGAAGTCGTGGTATAACTTAACATTTAGTGAGCGCTTACTGTGTCCCAGGCAGATGGATTCTTTTGTTTAACCTTTACTACGCTGTGATGTAAATACTGCCACGATTCAGCATCACAGCGACTCATGGAAGAGCTGGCAGACACGTGACTGCTTGGGGTCCATCGGTCAGTAGTAGGGCCAGGATTAAAACAGGTGTTTCTTGCAGAGCCCGGGGTCCAAACTGTACCCTCAGATACAAATCTCTTACGTTTTGCTGATCGATAGCTTTGTGAGTACTACACAGTTTTTGGAAGTGACTTCTTGCCACTTTAAGTCTTACAGAGCCACCCATCTGTAGCACAAGACAGGAAAGCACCTGAGGGCAGGGTGTTTGTCCATTCAGTCACGGGCTGGACCCCAGCCCTCAGAACACCGCCTGGCACCGAGGGGACGGCAGTCACCGGTTGTTGACGTGATGCCTCTGCATCACTCTTTGAAAACGAGGCCCTGTGCCTTGAGTACAACGTCCTGAGGAGGGCCCTGCCTCCCTTCAGCAGGAGCAGGCGTTGGGAGACGCATGCAGGTTGTCTTTGGTTGCGCTGGAGTCAGAACGCAGCTGCACCCCGTGTGAAACGTGATGTCCAGCGCCAGAGGCTGGCTGCCTCCTGGATGGCATCCTGGGACGTTTCACACCCACTAGATGCTATTGCAGATGTTTAGCTAATCTGTTCCAACCTGCATGATACTAAAAAATCCTTTATTTTCCATCAACAATTGGATGGTGGTGGCTTTTTGCTGAGATTCAAAAACAATCTCAGAAATCAGATCACTGTTGAGCCAGAACAGACGCTGCACGTGTGTATCGGTCGTGGCGGTGTGTGGTGGTGGTTCATGATGGTTCGTGCCGACTTACCGCACAAAATTCACCTTTAAAAAAATCAGGGTTAACTTGTACTGTTAGTCCTCAAATTGTCACGTCATCCTTGGAGGAGAAGGGGTAGGTTAACTGGCCGTTGGCAGGGATCCTGGTAGACCGAACCTCTGCCCGAGGGAGTCTGCTGCCCGTGCGGACAGCTTGCTCCATGCCCGCGAGCTGCCTACGGTGAGCCCGGCTGACGGTGTCGGTCTGCAGCTCTGCCCGCATGGTGCGAGGCGACCCCGGGCCGCTGCCCTCCCCCGCAATGGCAGCCCCTCTGTCCTGGTGCCGCCGCTTCCCAGACGGCACGGAGTTCAGTCCCTGAGCTCAGTCACAGTGAAAGTTGACTTTAAAAGGAAGTTCGCTGTGTCCTTCCTTCCTCATCATCAACTTTTGTTAAAATCACTGGTCAGGGTTAAAAACTTTTCTGGAATTCAAGCAGTGTCTTGAAGAACATTTTTTACTGTCAAATTTCATGATGCTTTGAAAAAGCCCCTTCACCATGAGAGCACCTTGTATGTTAGTCCACCTGTTTCTGTTTCGGGCTTTGAAGGTGACAGACAGACAAGACAGACAGATAGACCGCCGCCCGCGTCTGCACGCCGCTCCTGTCCAGAGCTTACGTGGGGCGGGAGCGGGCGGCTTTCTGTTTTCCTGTTAAGAAACTGAATGTTTTTGTCAGAGGCTCAGCACAAAATGACGTTAGTTATAAAAAATTACAATGTGCCAGAAATATCAAAATCGGTCCTGTTTATTGCAGAGAAACAGCCCGAGGATGACGGCGCCCAAGCCTTTGTTCCGACGCAGAACGGGTCTCCCCACCTAAGCCGAGCGGAAGCAGCAGCCAGGCCTGCGGCCCAGGAGGCCTACGATGTCATCCTGCAGCGGAAGGACAAGGAGGGGTTCGGCTTCGTCATCCTCACCTCCAAACACAAGCCGCCTCCAGGAGGTAAGGGCGGCCCTGCCCTGTCGTCAAAACCTAGGAATTCAGTTTTCCGAGTCCCCCACTGGCGTGTAGGAAACTGAGCAGGAATTATGTATGAATGGCCTTGGAGACTTCGTTTTTTAAGAATGATGAATGTTCTCTTTGTTTTCAGAATCAGGTAATCTGAACCAAACCTCCTAGACTTCAGGCTTGTATATCATCTCAGATTCCAGAAAAGAAGTGTTAGCAGCTGAGTTTGCATCAAGATTATCTTTGGCCTTGGCTGATGCGACTCAGTGGGTTGGGTGTCGTCCCGCAAACCAAAAGTTGTGGTTTGATTCCCAGTCAGGGCGCAGGCCTGGGTTGCAGGCCAGGCCTTCCATTTGGGATGTGCAAGCAGCAACCTATTAGTGTTTCTCTCACACATTGATGTTTCTCTCCTTCTCCCTCCCTTCTCTTCTCTCTAAAAATAAATAAAATCTTTTTTATTTTTAAAGATTTTATTTATTTATTTTCAGAGAGATGAGAAGGGAGGAAGAAAGAGCAATGTATGGTTGCCTCTCACATGGCCCCCACCGGGGACCTGGCCCGCAACCCAGGCATGTGCCCCGACTGGGAATCGAACCAGGACCCTCTGGTTCCCAGCCCACGCTCAATCCACTGAGCTACACCAGCCAGGCAAATAAAATCTTTTTTAAAAAGATTATCTTTGACAATATTTCAGGGACAGGATCTAGTTGTTAGTAAAAGAACAGTGCTGAATTTTTTGTAATATAGGGACACAGGTTTTTTTTTTAATTAGGAGAAATCATGTATGCAGAAATGAACTAAATGCTTTAATATTAATAGTTTTTTTAATATTTTATTTTTTTAAGATTTTATTTATTTTTAGAGAGAAGGGAAGGGAGGGAGAAAGAGAGGGAAAGAAACATCAATGTGTGGTTGCCTCTTGCACGCCCCCTACTGGGGACCTGGCCCACAACCCAGGCATGTGCCCTGACTGGGAATCGAACTGGTGACCCTTTGTTTGCAGGCCCGCACTCAATCCACTGAGCCACACCAGCCAGGTAGAAGTAGTTTAATAATTGCCATATTCCACCTCTAAAGTGACCTTCTTGAATAATAAGAAGCATCCTTCTCTTTTATTTATGACTCATTGAAAGAAAAATTTTGTCAGAACTTTTAAAAATTAATCTAAATATCCCGAACCTGGTTTAACAGAATATTCTCATCTGCAAAGGATGAAGACATACGTATTAATTACCTCAACAAAGAGGAATTACCTCTAGTATATTCAGGGCTGTTAGGATTCAACAAATTAAATATTTTTCTTGGTCTTAGTGGTTCTAAGAAATAATTATCTCTAAATATAATTACAAAATCCAAATGAATATGAGAACCAGCAAATAAACATTTATGTTTCACATGTGCATGGTAACTTATTTTTCTAAGGCACACGACCCCCTGAAAACGCCTCCTGCCTTGCCAGTGGATTTGGTCATTTCCTGGGCAGTGAGACCCGCCCCTCGTAGACTCGACGGTCAGTTGCCGAAATCTTAGCAAACAAAGCAAACAGTTCCAGGACAGTGCCGTGAGCCAAACGAATTTGCAAGAATCTCACTTAAGTGAAGGCAAGTGTGTAGAGGAAGAAGCCTGGGACCTGCGTGAGCTACTTCTCTGGGATCAGGTCACTGCTCACCGCTCCTGCTTTCCATTTTCCATAAGCAGTTGCTATGGTAACACTGGGAGCTGGAGCTGCCGCTGATGCTGTGAGGATGATTATGTGGCCTGTCTCAGGAAAATGAAAGAAAGAGCTCTTAGGTGGATTTCACGTCGTATCGTTGGAAATAAGGATCTCCAAAAACTGCCATTTTAGGTCACCGTATTCTCATTCTAATGCCATACAAGAAGAATCCCAGGCTTTCAGATTCAGCAAAACGGTGAAGAGATTATTACTCAGTGTGATAGATGCTAAGCACTTTTTATACTGAAGATATTCCTTTTCTAGCACTATAAAAATTAGGGGAGACTGCCCTGGCTGGTGTGGCTCAGTGGATTGAGCACCAGCCTGAGCAACAGAGGGTCGCTGGTTCAATTCCCTGTCAGGGCACATGCCTGGGTTGCAGGGTAGGTCCCCAGTAGGGGGTGCATGAGAGGCCACCACATACTGATATTTCTCTCTCTCTTTCTCCCTCCTTTTCCCTCTCTAAAAATAAATAAATAAAATCGTTTTTAAAAAATTATTTAACAAATTAGAGTCCATTTTCACCATGTAAGCGATTTAGAGGAATTCAGTAAAATCAGTTGCATTACTTAAACATGTTTAACATCTCTATGTTGATTGAATTTTAAAATTATATTACATTTTCATGTACATTAAATATATTATTTGTATACATTACATTAGTTTATATCTAAAATTTTAATGGGTTATTCTCATTTGAACTATTTCTTAACTATTGTGATGGTCCCGGGTACCGCCGTTCTCGGTACGAGAGAGTGTTATCAGATGTGGACCTTTGCAGTCAGACAGACTTGGATTCAAGCCCTGCTCAGTCTCGTCATCGCCGTCTGCTACTGGGCACGTCACTGGCCCTGCAGGAGCTCCCGCTCCCTCTGTAAGATGAGGCTGGTGGTGCCACTTCCTGTCTCTCTGAGTCTGAGTCTGAAGGATTAAAGGAGATGGTGCATTGAGTTGTGAGCCTGGACCCTCAAGAAATGTTAGCCGCTGGGGCTCGGTGTGAGCTGCTGCTGCGGCTATCAGCGTCGCTATTTATAAAACTGTTTGTCTCTGGATCTTTTTTTAAAAGAAACTTTAAAAAGTTTATTAACGAGATGGGAAAGAAAGCCCAATTAAAATGTAAGATTG
Organism: Micronycteris hirsuta; assembly: GCA_004026765.1. NCBI lineage: Eukaryota > Metazoa > Chordata > Mammalia > Chiroptera > Phyllostomidae > Micronycteris > Micronycteris hirsuta. The sequence continues at coordinate 38,536 of PVJI01004133.1, read as the reverse complement.
AGGCAGCGGCTAATGTGTGGCAGGAAATGAGTGTTTGCAGCTCATTAATTATCAGCTTGAATGGTAAATTAGGCTGAGGTTGGCAATGAATTTTAGATAAAGCACTCGAGATTTTCAGTCATGGCGCAGAACCAGAATTGATAATTTCACTGAAATGCTGGTTAACAGCCTCTCAAAACGCTGAGCCCCGCTAGCGCTCCTCTTGGAGCTCCATTCATCTCTCACAGACGGAAGAAAGGGCCTGGGGGAGGCTGGGCGGAGGAGCCTTCCCTCGGAGACTGAGCCAGAGCTGCCCGCTGGGACAGAGGAGCTTTGGTTTAGAAAAGAGTTCTTCAGCATCAGGGAGAGCAGGGAACCTGTGTCAGAATAGATCCTTCCTTGTGGACCTTGTTTTGGTAGAGAAAGGTATTCTGCTCGGTGCAGATTATTTGTCCTTCTGATTAAATGTACTTTCTAGTGACATTTGTCGCAGGAAAAGTTCCCAGTAGCGCCTCTAACACCAGTTATAAAACCCTGAGATTCCCTACTATTGACGTTTTCAGGGACCAGGGGTCTGGGGCCAGCGCCCTTGGGCCCAGCTGGAATAAGTGCTAAGTGAATGGGGTGCTCAGCAAAGCCCTGGAGACAAAGATGAAGACTTGACTAGTTTTCGCTTTGCCAGTACTCGAGAGGTCTTCATGTGTCTCTTTCTTATCGCATGCTTTTCAGTTCTGGTTGCAAAGGGTTTCTTTGAGAAGGGGACATTTCCAGTTATTGTCCTTTCTTTCCCTGAAATGCAATGTTTTAAAAGCACTCCAGCGATCTCGGCCGCCGGAGAGGCCGGTCTGTGAGACGCGGTGCAGCCCGAGGTGAAGGAAACCGGGTAAACTGGCCAACAAAACCAGGGCAGGACTTCTGACTTCCCCCAGCTGAGTACGCCAAGGGGTTGCCTAGGAAACAGTCCACGCTGAGCGTGTTCAGAAGCTGCCTTTCTACTGGTCTGTTTCCCACCGTCCTGGTGGTCCTGCTATAAATGCCGAGGCAAGGACAGCCTGACGACTTTCACCGTGCCTCCCCCAGAGAGCTGGCCCTCCAGGAAGTCCACCACACGGCTCGCCCGGTGAGGACGGGGCCACGGGGCCTCCAGGGATCCATTCTGTCTGCTCTCTCCCAAGTCTGGACAGACCCCCTCCCGTGGGCCAAGGAGCTGAATCATCTTCTTCTCGGGGGATCTGGGATGAACACTATGTACAAGTCAATCTTAGAAGGAGCATCGCTGAGGTATTGATTTGGGAAGTCACCACAGGGCCACCGCATGAGTCACCGGGCGTCTGGTCGGGCACCTGTTGCGCTGTCAGCGCCTTGCACCTGGCCCTGACCCCCGGCACTTCCCTAATTACTTTGTTTGTAAGGAAAATGGCGTCATGAGGGCTTGAGATGATTCAGAGCTAAAAGGCACTTGCTTCCAACCTCGACTTCCTCTCCTTTAAGATAAAATCTCTCGCTGTGTAATCCTGGAAGAGCAGGGAACAGCGGCGTCCATGGGGACAGGAATCGCGGCCAAGAACAACTTCCAGTTCCAAATGCAGGGCTAGTAAAACGTCCCTCACGCACACCCGCCGAGGCCCGGACAGCCTTGGTAAGGAGCTCATGTCACCGGGGCAGCAAACGTCATCACAGTGCCATTTAAAACATTCATGTCCCCATTCAAAACAGTCACTCAGCAGCGGCCCCAGGGCCTGGGAAGTGCACTGGCCAGGTAAGGAGTCTCAGAGAACACACACAAACGCCCCTTTCCACGTGGAGAGGGGCACTCGATCGAGACTCCTCCGTGTCTGAGAGCTCATTTTAAGTCACAGTAACAGCGAAGTGCCTTCCTAGTCCGGGAGCCGTCAGCAGCACGGGCGAGGGGCTCAGGCTTGGCTCTGGGCATTCAGGGTAGGATTTTATCTGTGAGCCAAATAATGTTACCGTAAAACGTGAGTGTTCTGATTCCGCTCAGCTTTCCTGAGTTTAGATTTAGTGGCTGGCCCTGGCCAGTGCGTCTCAGGTGGTTGGAGTGTCGTCTCAGAACTGAAAGGTTGCTGGTTTGATTCCTGGTCAGGGCACATGCCTCGGTTGCGGTTCTGATCTTTGATCCGGGCACGTTTGATCCCCGGTCAGGGTGCGTACGGAAGACAACCAATCACTGCTTCTCTCTCACATCAATGTTTCTCTCCCCTCTCCTCTCTCTCTCTCTAAAAAGCAATGAAAAAAATGTCCTTGGGTGAAGATTTAAAAAAAAAAATCTAAATGCCTAAATAAAAGGAATTAATTTTGCTTTAGAACTAAGTACAGTTCCTTTGAATGGTCAGTCAGGCTTTCACTGCACGTGAGTTTCTGACAGAACGTCTGAGCCCCAAACTTGAGTCTGAACTGCATTTATGTCCAAGGTCCCTGGTGGGAGTAAATGCCCCTTCGCCAGGACCGAAGATAGTCTCATTGTAGCAGTTTCTAAAATAGCCCCAAACGTGCCCTGACTGGTGTGGCTTAGTGGGGTGAGCATCGTCCCACACACCAAAAGGTCGCTGGTTCGATTCCTGGTCAGGGCCCATGCCTGGGGTGTGGGCCAGGTCCCCAGTTGGGCAGGCAAGAGGCAACCAATTGGGGTTTCTCTCCTTCTCTCTCCCCCTCTCTCTACGCTCTCTAAGAATAAATAAATAAAATGTTGAACAAACCAAATAGCCCAAACTGTGACGCAGCCTGGGTGGCCAGCAGCAGACAAAGGTCAGGTGAGGGCCATTGCTGTCGGTGCGGGCGAGGCCGGCAGCCTCACCCGCAGGACAACCGGGGTGGCGGCGTGGAAACAGGGCCGGGACTCTGGCAAATGGCAAGGAGCAGAGAGGCTTCCCTGCCGTGGCTGCAGCCGCGCAGCGAGAACGCACATGGGCAAAGCGGAAGGCTGTTCATGTGAGAACAGCTGCATTGGGATGGGATGCACACGTGCGGTGCTTTTCTGCTATATTTCAAAAGGCTTTTCTTTGATGTTGTGTGAAATTTTTAAACAATGATGATGATACATCCAACACTAGCAGATTTCTTAAATAATCGAAGGACCCGGGGATGTTTTCCTCACAGTCATTCCTCATAAAATCGGCCGAGTCATCGACGGAAGCCCCGCCGACCGCTGTGGGAAGCTCAAGGTCGGAGACCTCATCTCCGCAGTGAATGGGCAGTCCATTGTCGACCTGTCCCACGACAGCATCGTGCAGCTGATCAAGGACGCCGGCGTCACCGTCACCCTCACGGTCATCCCCGAAGAAGGTAAGGGCCCCGGCGACCCGCCTCCCTAGGCGATCAGAGAGGCTGAGCCCGTGGCGGGTGGCGGCTTCCTTGGGCTCTGCCGCAGCCGCTGCGGTGACAGCCACCACTGTGCCCGGAGTCCCGTTCCCTGCCCTTTCCGTTTGATGGGTGTGACGGTTTATGATAAAGCTGTCAGGAGCTCGAGGAGAATAATCCAGCCAGCGAGTGGTGGCTGCTCACTTACAAGCTGGAGAAGCAAGCACCCAGGAGCGAGAGAGGTTGCTAAGACTTTTCAGATCCTGTTTTCTTTTAAAATAATGTCTGAAGGCTCTGCTCGAGGGAGAGAAAATCCTCAGAAGAGGTCAGAGTGAGTTGGCACACATCCTTCGTGCCCAGCCCCTGTCGCCGAGGCCCTGCCTCGCATGGGCTCTGTTCTGGGCAGCTTCCTCACGGACAGACGGACGGACGGACAGACGGGAGGAGGGGCATCTGCAGGAGCGGCTGGAAAACGGCATGAAACGCGCTTCGTGTCTTGCTTTGCTTTAGAGCTGCCTTTTGATCATTAAGAATTCCTAATTGGGAACCATTTTCAATAGCGCCTGCTCACAGTCTTTGTTTATAATTACAAGGTAACCATTACATAACGCTCATCTCATTTGTCCTGGTTTGTCCTGATTTTGTAAAACTGAGTACAAGCCCAGAACAGCGGAATTAGGAAGGACCAGCCTTGCCTGTTAAATTTCTCGCACTGCAGCGTGTGTTCCTGTACCATCCCTCCTACCCGCCATGGTCCGCTAATCTCTTCAGTCCTTTCGTTCTTTTCATTCTGGATTGTTCCCCTCTTCTCTCTTCCTACTGCCCCGCGGCCATGCATCTCAACCCAAGGTAGGAGGTGAACAACCTTCCTGTGCAAAGACCTGCTCCGACGTGCGTTCGCCTGGCTGCCCACCGCCGCAGCCCTCTTTAGTTCTAGAACCCTGCGGCTTCCCTGCCTCGCTGTTGTCCCTTCTCCAGTCTGTCCCGCTCTCTGTCCCCCACTGCTCTGCTTCCTTCCGAACCCCTCCCCAGTAGGAGCTCCAGGGCATCGCCACTCTCTGCACAGAAAGTGTTGTTTTTATGCTTTCGCTCCCACCTATCTTTGAAGTTTGCGTCCCAGCGTTTTCTCCGGAGCTGGACCTCAAGTCGGGCCCCTCCCTCTCCATCCCGTGGCTCTCCTGTTTCTGCAGGCCGGTCAGCATTATTAACAAGTAACGCTCCTGCTTTTAAAAGGGATTATCTGCTTCTTGAAGCGAAGAAAATATGACTAATTGCCTATGATACTTAGTAGGTGCTCAGTTAATATTTTTGAGCGAGCGAGTGAATGAACGAGGTAAAAGTCAGGAGCTCGTCCGCTCTGTGCCCACACCCGGCGGAGGCCGTGTCAGCGCGTGGAGTCAGGCTCTGGCAGCGCTCGCGGACGCTGGCGGTGCGCCAGCCGCTTAGCATTTCCTCCCTTCGGTGTTTCAGTCATGGAATGGGAATAACGGTGTCTGTTTCAGGGTCGCGGTGAAGGTTAAGGGTCAAAATGTGCATAACCTGCACACCCCCTAAGGTGCTCACCTGATGACAGCTGTCATCCTCGGGCCACATCTCTGCGCGGCCGGCTCTCTCATTCAGGTCGCAACTTAAATCTCACTGCCTAAGGAAATAATAATGGAACTAATAAACGCTTACTATGTGGGCGATAGTGCCTTTAAATACTTTAAATCTATGAATTCATTTCATGCTCACACCAATTCTAGGTAGGCTCCATTATCTTCCCATTCTGTGGATGAGGAAACTGAGTCACAGAGCAGTTAGATAGCTTGGCGACAGAACCAGTGTTTGAATCAGGCAGCCTGGCCCCCCAGCCTGTGCCCTTCACCGCTCTGCCTTTCCTAACCAGTTTCCAAAACAGCCCTGGGCCCCCTGCCCCTCCGATCCCTCGCCTGCTTGACTTTTTCTCCCCACACTGATCTCAACCTGAGATTATGTAACTCTTGCCGTCTCCCCCACCAGGACGCAAAGTCCGAAGGCTCATGACATGAGAGACTTGGAGATGTTCAGCGCCAAGTCCCTCGGATCTAATACAAGGTTAGGCACATAGCGAGTGCTCAATAAAAACTTTTTCAATGCGGAATTAGTGTCACTTAGTGTGACTTGGGTCAGATTTCTTTATCTCAGTTTCTTTACCATGATCTCTATAGCCCGCTTTTTAGCCTTAAATGTGTTCTGTGACTCGCAAAGAAAAGCAGGCCTCAGTGCCACAGGAAATGGCATTTCAGGGTTGTTCGGAGACTGGCGTATCTAGGGCAGTTAGATCACCGTGCATGGCGCGCAGTAGTGATGGAAGGTGCTAGAAGGAGTGGATGAGACTAGCAGGAGTGCAGTCAGTGTTTCTCAAACCATCTATACAAAAAGGACTGATAGTTTTTGTCCATTGGACAGCATTTTTGTGAAATGCTATAAAAATTAAATGATAAAAGAAGATATAATACTACTGTCAAGTCGTTGTAAAATTTTGTAAATGCTTACTCTCAGTATCTGTACGAATCCTATTGCTGACTGACCCACGAACCACACATTGAGATCGACACAGTTCAGTCGCAGGAAGACCGGTTCTTTCTCTCAGTATTTTTTTTTCCCAAAATTACCCTTTATCATTGATGGTGTATTTGCTGAGAGGTTGTCTGAAATCGCTTGGTCATTTTTCTTTAATGAATATTTTATGTGTAAGCGCAGCCTCTTAAACTACAATCACATGTCAGTGGTTATGCCTTATTTTATTATACTCTTAAGTTTTATTAATCAATGGAAGCATTCAGAATCTTTCTCTCAGAAAAAAATTTAAAGTACCTCTCTGTCCATAAAAATCCAATGCATGGTGTTTCTTAGTCTTCCAGGTTTCTCCTTGTGCTCGGTATAAAGTCCACCAACCGCACTGATGTTGAATGTTCGTAGCTCGCGTGTTTGCAGTGATCACGTGGTCGGACAAAGGCCCACGCAGCTGCTGCTGCGTGGGCTCCCCCTTGAAGCCACTCCCTGTCACAGATGAAGACAGTTCGCTGGGGAAGGAAAACCTTGTTTCCCTTATTCTCTTTTTCTCCTTTTGATAGATAGCATTTACTCTCTGTGCCTATTTTGCGAAGGAAATGTTTAACGAAGCTCCCAAGCCACATGTCCTGTCTGGTCTAAAACTCAGACGTATTCGTGACTTGTGTGTGACTCTCTGTGCCGTGGCATTACCCAGCACACAACACGAGTTGTTTCTTTTCTCCCTTTTTTTTTTTTAACTTGTGAGTAATGCTGCTGCGACCGTCGGTGCACACGGTTTTGTACATGTGTGTGTTCGTTTTTCCTGGGCACACACCTGGGATGAGGGAGTTGGGCTGACTCTGTGTAACAGTTTGAGGAACTAATTCCTTTCCACTGTTTGCACCATTTTCTGTTCCTACCGTATGCAGAGACTTCCAGTTTCTCTTCATCCTCCCCAACATGGGTTTTCTGTTGGTATTTTTTATTTTATTCGGGGCATCCTAGTGAGTGTGAAGCGGCATCTCGCAGGTTCCTGTTTGAAGTTCCCTGACGATTGGCGATGCCCAGCAGCCTTTGTGCCCCTGGATGTCGCTTCGCTGTCGGCCATTCGTGCGTCTTCTTTGGAGAAGGTTCTGCTCGAGTCCTGTGCTTGCTTTAGCGGCTTGTCTTTTGGTTGGATTATGAGGCATTTTGTAGATTCTGATACGAAATCCTTATCGGATGCACATATATGTTTGGTCGCTTGTGCTTTGGTATCACGGCCTCATGTGTTTTTTAAGATTTACCCATGTCGCTGGGTGCTTTTCACTGCTTAACAGTTTTTTTATAATGTGTAATTTACCCGCCACCTGTCCACCCACCACCCCACCCCGGCCGGCCCGTGGATTTGAGCATGTCCGAAGATACTTGTTTGGGGTTTTTTTTCTTCTTGTGAATTTCCTCTTCGAATCCTTACTTCATTTTCCTTGTGGGATTTCTGTCTTTTTCTTGTTGATATGTCGCTATTCCTTGTTAATGATATAGGCATTAGTCCAAATTAATTTAGAAAGCACAAATACCTGCCCCTGTCATCTGTAGGTTAACTTTTGACACAATGTCCTTCATTATACGGAGATTTTTAATTTAGACATAGTCAAGCATCATCCTATATAAAATTTTTACCTTATGGCTTCGTGCTTTTGAAGTTGAAGGTCAGTTATCCTTCCTCGCCCTCCGTCAGAGCTTTCTCTAACATTATCATCTGTTAGATTTGTAACTCTGCATTTAGGTCCTTAATGTATCTGGAGCCTCCCTATACTATGTACAGTTTAGAAGAGACCCAGTTTAATTTTTCCCCATAGTAAGCTGGTTTTTCTCATACCAGCTGTTAGCACTTATTTTCCTCGTTCGTTGCGGAACCATCTCTGCATGTGAACTTCCCCTGAAACACGAGTCTCTGTGCTCTTCCATTGACTTATCTGTTCCTGGGCTAACTTACATCTGATATCTTTAAAGTGTGTGTGTGTGTACTTTTAATCTGTAACTTCGTGGTGTATCCTAGTGCCTGTTAAGGCAAGTCTTTCTGCAAACCCTCCCCCACTCCAAATGGACTAGATACTGATGAAACTTTCTCATATAAACTTTTAGAGCAATTATACTCCTCCCAAAAAGTCCAACGGCAGTTTTTATTGGAATATATTGAATCTACAGTAACTTTGGGAAAATTTATACCTTTAAATATTGTCATCCTACCCTAGCACGTGGATGTCTCCAATTATTCAGATCATCTTTTATGAGGAAGGACCCCCCAAAAATTGGAATTATCTTCTGGAGGGTGGGCCCCTTGTAGTACAGGTCTCCCCTGCTAGGTGAGTGTTCTAGGCACCCATCTGTATCAGTGTGCCAGCTGGCGTTGTTGTGAGAGGCTGCGTTCAACTTCAGTGAATTTTTTTTTTGAAGACTCAACGCATTTGCCCATTTCATGATGGGTGGTTTACAAGCACACCTGCCCACGTCATGCTGAGTGTTCAGTTTTTGACCAAAAACAGCATGACCCCCGTGTCCCACCCTCCCTGTTTACCCAATGTCACCCCAGCGACTTTTGTTTCCATGATGAAAAAAATCCTCAAATGGAAATGTTTTACTGATGATACAGAAGCGGTGAAACAAGAAAACAGCAGAAGCACTAAAAGGCATCAAAATTGACACGTTCAAAAACTGTTTTGAGCAGTGGAAAAAAGTCTCATTTAGGTGTATTGCATCGGATGGAGAGTACTTTGAAGGTGACAGAAATGTAAACATGTAAGAATACAGAATTTTTTAAAAATCCAGTTTTGGGGGGTCCCCCTTTGTCCTTTACTTTAGAGAGTTCTCCCACAGGTATTTATTCTCAGCACAGATGACCCCCAACACATGGCACGTTGCTTATAGTCGAACTACGGGATTTTGTGTTTATCTTCTGATGATAATACAGTTTTTCTTCAGTAGTTACATACAGAAACTCCAGAAAAAATTCCACTGTCATTGAGGACTAGAGCTTCCTAACCCTTTGCTTTTCTAGTTGAAGAAATTTCAGATAAAATTCTGAGAGAACAAAAGCCTGTTTGACATCTTGGAATAAATATTTAACTTTGAGATGTAGGACAGCTTTTAACACAAATAAGTCAGATGACTAAAACTGAGGGAACAGCGATGACAGAAAGTTTAACTTAACCTTGAAGAGGACAATAAAACCATGGAACTGAAAGAGCAGCACCAGCTGGCAGCGCCGTCCCCACGCGGCGGCATCACGAACCCTCAGTGGAGGCGGAGGGAAACTTGAAATTGATCAGCGTATTTTTACTGCCCTGAGGTTTTGCACCCCTGACTCTAGCCAGGCGCGTGAAGCTGAAAAATTATCTGCATTGAACTTGTGCAAAGATACAGGTATCTCCCATTCATCTTGTTGGTAGATGGAATTATTTCCATTCCCTTAAGGGTAGCTGTGAGTTTCCAATGGCAGAGGAGATTTCAGCCCTACAGTGAAACCTCAAGTTTAGAGGCAGGTAACCTGAAACGGACATACCCAGTAAGCAAAGGCGGAAGCCTTTCTGGGAATACAGAGATAAACGAGGTGTGATTTCTGCCGTCCAGGAGTTCAGTCTCGCGGGAGGGGGGACCGGTGCTCACCCAGCTCTGCACAAGGTGTTAACTGCAGGGAAAACAGTGTGCCTAAGGAGCCAGGTGGCATTTCACTGAGAGGGGCCATTTCCAACAGGAGAGGAAGCAGAAAGGCAGGTGTGCCCAGGTGACAAGTTTAAACAGTATCTGATGAGCAATAAAAAGGGAACCGATTTTTAAGCAAGGCAGTGAGTGGTAATGTTTCAATTTATGTCTGGAGTCCAGGAAGCAGAATGGAGATGAGCTTGGGGGCAAGGCGACCGGAGAGGAAGCTGACATAGGTAACCTGTTAAGCTAATGAGGAAAATAAAATTTGTGGCGGTGATATGAACGAGCAACAAACAAATTTGCAGGCCACCCCCCACACAGCCACCCCAGAAAACACTCCTCTCTTCCTGGGTCACTTGGCTTTAAAGAGAGATGACCCTCACTTAGGGAAGCTCTGCAGAGGCTGGGCCTGTGTGTCCGCATCGTTGGCGGCCATCCCCGGAACCCGGGCAGACGTGAGCCCGGCAGCTGGACCGCATGCCTTCCCCTCCTGCTCCCGCTCTCCATCCTCCTCCCCATGTTCGCAGAGTGCGGTGTGGCTCAGGTGCAAGGTGTTAAATATCATTTCATCTATGTTTTTAGGCCCAAGAACTTTGAGGAGAAACTTAATCCAAGCCATGAAATAGTGGCGCATGTCCTAAGGCCTGAAGTCTCAGCTTCAGCCATAGAAGCTGCTTCCTAAACACTCACGTCCCTGGTCCTTAATGTTGGTCTTTATGTCGTAATACTCTGAGACAGTTTTTATCAGTTTCCACGTGTTCTCACCTAAAAAGGGCATCTGCAGCAAGCATTTTTGCTAAGTAAGGTAAATATTCAGAATATACACTTGAAGAGAAATATAGCCCCCAGATAAGAGTTTACCATTTTGATGAGGATAACAGTGGTGATAATTATAATACAAATGTTTCCATCGTGAATGCTTTCTCATCGTGTGCTTTTATAAGCTCACTGGCTGCTCCCAGGAGCCCCACGAGGTGGCTCTGATGCCCCTTCCGTGGAGGAGACAATGAGCAGCGCAGAGAATGTAAGTAAGTAGTTTGTTCAGGCGCGCACAGCCGGTAAACGAGGGCATCGGGCGGAAGCCCCGTTGACCTTGCTTCAGAGCTCCCGCTCTCCGGCGTCTCGCGTACCCGATGTTCGCCGTTTGGATGGGACATCGGAAAGTGTCAGCGCTCAAAGCGTGAGTCTGGCAGCCTGAAGAGGCTTGTGTAACTGTCACCTCCCCTGACTCACGGTCTAGCCCTCGACGCTGTGCTTAGTCTTCAAATCTGCTGTCAAAAAACAGATCTGGAGCTGTTGCAAAAAGATACAGAAACAGATGTTACCATTCTTTCACCTAGATTTGTGCTCTTAGAAAACAGAAGCAGGGAAATCTTTACAAGCAGCTGTCAACACTCGAGATGATTTTTTTAAGATGCTTGTTGGATTCAGCATCAGGCGAGGTAACTGCTCCCACATTAAAGAGGCAGGTTCAAGGGCGTGAGTGGGATTTGCAGATGGGGCCCTGAGCCAGTGTTCCTGAGACCTGTCACCTCGTGGTTCACAGTGCTGGGCAGTGTGCCTGGAAACCCATGGAATGAATGGACGGCACGACAGTGCCTGGTTTTGCTCTTCAATGTTCATTCCCGACTGTCCTGTCGTCTGGGTGACCCAAAGAAAGGGGAAGGAGTGTGGAGTAAGCCCAGGACTGCTCTTCTCCTCGAACCTGAGCATCAGTCAAAAGACAGGGCAGGGCAGGAGGTGGGGACGTTCCCCTTCCGGGCAGGCGAGAACGGTGTGTTCCTGCTGCAGCCGCTGAGGTCGGGAGAGCAGCAACCCTTAGCGTCTCCTTGTCGGTGACCCACTCGGCCTCCCCGTTTTCACGCACAGGTTCTCATTTCTGCTGTCCTCTCATTCCAACAGAGCACCACGGCCCACCCTCGGGGACGAACTCCGCCAGGCAGAGCCCGGCCCTGCAGCACAGGCCCGTGGGACCGTCGCAGGCCAACCACGTGCCCGGGGACAGGTGGGGCTGTGCTTCTGGGTGTTGGCGTTTTCTCTCTCACCTCCCCACTCCTCAGCCCCCACCTCCCCACCCCGCCCCAGGGCGATGCAGAAGCCAGCTGGTGAGGTCAGAATGAGAACGCTGGTGCTACTTTCCACCTTCAGATGCCGTCCCTAGTCCCTCCGCTCCCTGGGTGCCCTCCCGTCTGCCCGCCTCGCCCACCCCGGGGAACAGCCTACCGAGATCGGATCGCCGTGCCCGACAGGCGGGGATTGGAAAGAAGCCGCAGCACCGGATTTGGGGAGGGAAGCCCAGGCCCACAGAGATTGCTGTCATCTCAGACAGCCTGAGCAAGGCAGAGCAGTACTTGTACCTATTTCTCTCTCGTTGAAAATATTGGCCATAAAACAAAATTTCTAGAATTCAGAGTGTCTCTCATGGCACTGGCGCCACCCAAGCCCCGAGGTCAGCTAGCACGGCCGCCGGGCGCCCAGTGCGACTCTGCCTGGTGGAAATGCCCGGAGGCGCACGGTGCTGCCCGCACCAGGTGCTGCTGGAGAGACGGCCAGTGTCCGCCTCTGTGACACTTAGTCAGGGGAGAATGGCCAGGTCCAGCTTTTAAGAGAAATGAAATTGATCTGCCTTTATTTTTAGCCTGTCTTTCATGTGCTCAGTTCAGGGAGCGCCCTGTCTCTCTCTTGCAGAAGTGCCCTTGAAGGCGAGCTCGGGAAGGACGCCCCTGCGTCCTACAGACACTCGTGGTCCGACCACAAGCACCTCGCCCAGCCGGACACCGCGGTGATCTCCGTGGTCGGTGGGCGGCACAGTCAGGTACGGGCACCCCGCGGGCAAGCTGTTGGGTTTTTTAGATTGGTGAATCACTGACACTGGTGAAGTTTTATTGCAAATTAGATCAATTTGTTCCTGAAATTAATCATTCTCGAGTGAGAGAGAGAGAGAGAGAGAGAGAGAGAGTGTGTGTGTGTGTGTGTGTGTGTGGTCGGTCTGTTAGCTCCCAGGAGAGAACGCAGAGCAACAGAAGTCTGCGGTCCTTCAGAGCGGGGCTGGGGCCTTTCTGCTTTGTGTCCCACGCCGCTGCCCAGGAAAATCTGTCCAAATCCACTTACAGGAGGCACGTCCCCAACTCTGTTCTCCTTTCCTACCACTGACTGGCTGGTGGAGGAGACGTGCACTCTGCAGATTTCGGCCACAGTTACGAAAACCACCCAGCCCTTCCACCAGATGCCCACTGAGGATGTGCACTGCATCCCCAGCTATAAAAGCAGCGCTCCCTCACCGGAGAGAGCAGGCCCTGAACACTTGTTTTCCTCGCTCTTCTCTCCAGAGCCTGGGCTGTTACCCGGTGGAGCTGGAGAGGGGCCCCCGGGGCTTCGGGTTCAGCCTGCGAGGGGGCAAGGAGTACAACATGGGGCTGTTCATCCTGCGCCTGGCCGAGGACGGGCCCGCCCTCCGGGACGGCAGGATCCACGTGAGTCGGCCTCGGTCTTCGCCCCCCGTTGGGCTGCAGAACGCACCTCTGAGAATAGTTGATGGAAGGGAACTCGGCGCTCTCGCGTCTACGAAGCGAGATCTCCCGCTGCTGAAACGGGAGCGGCAGATGCTCGCTGGGCCCCTTCCCAACCCGAGGGTGTCATTCCTTCGTCTGCTGTGCTGGGTTGCGTCCCATCCCTACTATCCCAGCACCTGCGGCGCCTGACGCAGTGCCTTGAGGCGTCACAGCAGGTGCTCCGTAGGTACTTGTTCAAAGACTAGACTAGATGGAGAGTATTTCCCGATAATGAGTTATTTTTAATATTTAAGATTAGCTTCCAGAACTTATTACTGAGTAGACAGGGCTTGGGTTATATGAAAGAATGTAATTCACTCAAACAAAACAATGTTAACTTGTAATATAGATGGGAAAGGTTGAGAGTCATTGAGAGGATTTTTAATTTAGTGAGTCTTAGGCTGATCCTTCAATCTGCTTAAACTTGAGGGTGGAGAAAGTAAGGTTCTTGGCAGAGGCAGTGAGAGGTGAGCTGCGTGGGAAAAGTTCCTCCGAAGGAACAGTGTCAGACTGAAAGGCTCCACCCGGAACCAACTCAGACTTGGAAGATGCCGCGCGTCCACGGCCCCACATTCCCACGCTGTCACACGTGGCTGCGTCAGCCACACGAGAACTGGGGTGGGGAGGCGCCCTCGTCCCCACTCGCAGGAGACCAGGGCGCCTGCGGGTTTGCTCAGCCCGTGAGGGCCGTGGCGTGACCCAGGCCTGTCACTCCAGGCCCCCTTGGTGACCGCTGGCATCGGACAGGTTGGGAGGTCACGTGAGCAACAGGGTGGAAATGCTGTTTTGTGACTGTACCACATTTTGAGGGGACGCTGTGCAAACTGTGAGACCGCCTGACAGCTTCCGCTGTCCCTTCTTTCCGTTCTGTTCTCGGTTTCCTGCCTTTTGTTTTTCTCTCCTCGCCTCTGTCCCTACAGGTTTGTTTCAGTTACGCAAACCTGGACATGAAGGCCTGTTTACCAGACGATTCGTTCCCCATCTTATTCTTATCACATTTAAAAATTCTGAAGTAAAGTTTTAAAAGATCGTTTACATTTCCCTCTCAAAGGTGCCGTTTTCTATCCTCAGCTTTGTGCAGAGGCCCGCCCAGCCCCAGCCTGGCTGGTCCCGCCCACTCCAGCGTTAAAGTTAAACAGAAGTGACACCTGGTGGCAGAGCTGTTCAATAACAAGATTTGTTGCAATTTATTTGTTATGCTAAAACAGAAGTATTGCAGGTTTAGACAGTGAATTTAAGCCAAAGAACCTGATTGAAATGATAGTTAATTACAGTTAATGTTAACTATCATTTCAATCACATTTTACAAGATAGACCTAAAGCAGGCTTCTGATACGATCTAATTTTCTCTAATTAGCAGCAGGATTCTGTACCTCATGCTAATTTGTCATCTGTAGTTCCTCACGAAAATGATTTCTCTTCAGTCACTTACTAAGGGAAATCTGGGTATAAGGGCTTTTTTAAAAAGTTATGTTTATTACTTTTCCCCATTCTATTATCATCTTTGTAAAGATTTCCAGTTCACATGTTAAATCCATTGATCTCGTTTGAGATCCTCCATTTCTTCAAGTGAGATGCTCATTTTTTTCTCAGCTACGCAACAGAACTGGTTCACTTGGAATTTTCACATTGCACACTCTACAGTTACATCTAATTCATACCAATGCACTTTAAAAATTGGGGGAAACCAGAAAATAGATAACCTCAAAGCTAGCATACATTTCCTCTTGGTGGGTCTTGTCCCATCTCACTGAATCGCCCCGGGAGGGAGGGACAGCGGGCCGCAGGAGCCCAGGGTCCCGCCGCTGTGCTCGCGGACCCAGGCTCGCCCCACCCACCCACGCTAGGTAATCTCCCCGTCCTCGTCCACTACTTCTGGGCTGGGTCCGTGAGCTCGTGGAAGTGTTTGAGCTACTTTTTGGAATTTTGGTAATTTTCTATTCAGTTTTGTTTTGAAGCCACACCCTTCAGTTGCCTGTCACCTTGAACTATGTTTCCAAATCTGGAATCAAATCACTACCTTCATTATCTTTAATCAGGCCCTTTACAAACATACTCGGCTCATCCATACTTTTCCTTTGTCTTTTAAAATAACAGACCACATTTCTAGTAACTAGCAATGGTACTGAGGCGTCTTCTTCTAATCATGAGTTTTTATTTTTTTTAGGAGAATCGTTTTACACTAAAGTAGTGAAGTATGAGCTGGTTATTAGATTTTTTAATAAGTACTCATATTACTATATTCTGCAGGATGAATTTTCTCAGCGTTTTAACCTGTGAATATTTCACTTGGTTCTTGATTTCAAGATACCCAGATCCTGCTTACTAAGCACACAAAATTCTCCCATGGAGGATTTTTATAGAGTAAATAAAGAAAGCTGGACATTTTCTCTTCCTATGGCTACCATCTGTCCACATCGCGACTCTAGCTCAGCAGCACTGAGTACAAGTTAAATATTTTACACATCAAAGAGGCATTCGGCAAGGCCGAGCGGCTCTAGAGGTGACCAAAGCAAAACTGATGACAGACACGCAGTGCCACACTTCCTGTGACCGCCCCCTGTTCCCTGTCTAGGTGGGCGACCAGATTGTGGAAATCAATGGAGAGCCTACCCAAGGCATCACACACACCCGCGCAATCGAGCTCATCCAGGCCGGCGGGAAGAAAGTGCTGCTGCTTTTGAGGCCAGGAACTGGCTTGATACCTGATCACGGTAAGTGGCTCGCCTGCTGCTGAAAAGTGGAGATTATCAGGGAGGGCTCAGCAGAAGGGAAAGGGTATCTCGGGGGGTGGGGTGGTATTTTTCTAGCTATGTCAAAGGTAAAGCACCAGAATTATCTAAGGCTAGTTACACAGCACAGTTTTTATTAGTTAACAATGTAACAGTAAGTGGCTGCAGGAAGGGCTTTTGCTGGAATGGAATGTGTTGAGCTTGTTTCGATAGAAAACGCAGTTGGTTTTGCAGAGAAATGTGCCTGTAAAAAACAAGGACGTCAGATGATTTAAGTGCATGAGAACCACTGGAAATCTCTGCATTTTTTCATACAGTGAGATACGCTTCTCTCAGCGAGTCGCGTAAGAACCTCAGGCTTTTGCGAGCGCGTGAGAGACAGGGTGCTGTGTCCCGCCTGCAGTCCTGTGCTGCCCTTGTACTGGCTTGGTTTCGTTGTATGCTTTTGAGCTTTCACAGGATTGGAAAATCACTATTTTTAAATTGAGGGCACTAGTCTAGAAATAAGGCACCATGCCACTTAGTACTGGTCCCTTCTTGTTTCGTCCCCTTTCCCCCTGTAATTCTCTGACTGTATTCCCTTCCACCGTCTGCTTGTGAATCACCCGTTCCCGGCAATGTCTTTGCTAACTGCACTGTGGTTTTTTTCTTTTTTTTTTTTTTTTTTACATAGTCCTAGGCTTTTTCTCTTCCTCCTTCAGGTTTGGCTCCTTCCGGTCTGTGCTCCTACGTGAAACCTGAGCAGCACTAAGGCTTTCAGGGCTTTTCTTGGTCTTTCCTTAAAAAGACTTGGTAAATTTGCATGTCTTGTAAATCACTTCCTTCTCTTTTTTCTTTTTAATTAAAAATGATGCTATTAAATACAGCTAATTCTATCTTCTGCACTTTCCCCTTTCCTTTTGACATTAAATTTGACAGCTTAAAGCAAGAAAATTATTTACAAATGCCCATGAACCTCATTCTGGTCAGCAGAAGTTGGTCTCCTTTATGAGTGATTTTGGCATGTCCTTAAACTATATACACTGATAAGAGCTAAATTAATTTGTAAGCTTCTTCGACCAGGTAATTTGGTCTAATTTTAAGTTTTACTGGGCTTTACTACTTATAATTTATACACTATCTATTACTAATTATACATAAGTAATTAGAAAAAGTGAATACTGTTATTTTATGTACATATCAACAACCTCCCCCTGATGTACAAATATAGCTGTCTGTATGCATCTGCCTTCATAGAGAGATACCTAAACATATATAAACTATTTACAAGATACTCATACTGTTTAAGTAATCAGTACAATTAAAATGGCTGTCAAAGCTCGGAACTTCTTGCTCCTTGCTCACAATGCCAACACTTAACGGTGTTCCACTCAAATCCCCTCTCCTTAGGTCACTGGGATATTACTCAACCTCCATCTTCAAACGTGATTTATGACGAACAGCCACTGTTTCCCCCACCTTCTCATTCTGCGTCCACGTGCGAGGGGCCCCGCGTGCCAGGAGCCGAGGAAGCCCTCACGAGAGCGCAGCTGTGTGAAAAGGCAGAAGAGTTCAGGGACACGGGGCCTGAGAAGAAAAGCACTTTAAATCCGTCTGATGTAAAGCATCAGCCTCTCCTCCAGAAGAACGGGAGTAAGAGGGATCCCCCCAACAGTCTCGGGCACAGTGACAAGAAACATCTCTTAAAAGTAGAAAATGGTGTTGCCCAAAGAGGCAGGTCTGCTAGTCCCAAGAAGTCAGCCGGTCGCTATACAGAGGAACATTTAGAAAAGATTCCCAGTCCTCTCAAAAATGATCCCCAACGAAGGCCCAGAGAGCGATCTCCCAGCCCCAGGAAAGGGGGGAGTAAGGGCTGCGGGGCGGGCTCCGGCCAGGGCCACGCCAGGAGGGGCAGGGGGCGCTCCTCCAGCCCAAAGAAGCAGCAACGACCGGAAGGGAGACAAGACCGACCCCACGCTGAAGCCAGAGCCCTGGAGGCGGAGGGCCCACGAGCGGGGACCCGCGCTCGGGACGGCGCAGAGCAGATGGCGGAAGGGAAGGAACACCGATCAGGTGTCAGCAGGAAGGACACAAGGCAGAGTCCACGGTCTCCAGAGGAGAAGAGCAAGCGATTGGGTGAGAAGTCCCGGACCAGTGACGTTACGGACAGAGCAGCACCTGAAAATGGAAAGGGAAAGAGGGCCCCCTCGGGAGACACGAGTAGAGAGGGTACGGCTCCGCACAAACTGGACGACGACACAGGAACAGAGCGAGAGGCAGCTGACGGAAACCGAGGGAGTGGCGGCATGCGGCCTGAGCAGGGCTCTCCGGCCAGGAAGCCACCCATCACCCCGGGGCCCTGGAAGGTGCCCAGTGCCAGCAAAGCCCCGGGCGTGACTGGTGTGGCCGAGAAACGGCTGTGAGCCTCGGTAGGAGACAGAGAAAAACAGGTGGAATCTCTCCTTACGAAAACATGGCGTTTTCCCCCAGAAAGCCATTTTTCTTCCCCAGAAATTCGGAAACACATATAAGTACATTTTGATTTGATCCTCAAGTTACCAGGGCTGCAGGAAGGGCCTTCGGGTTCGCTGAGCAGCCCCGTGGCACTCATCTGACGGGCTGGGACGGGCCGCCCATCCCCCTGGTGTCTGAACAAATGAAACGCGTTGAAATTCACAATGTCACAACTGACTGTCTGTGCCAAGGTAGCTGCTGCGTCGCATCTGTTTTACCCTCCCCACTCAGCTGTTTCCACGGCACCGGAAAAACGACGTCTGGCCTGGCAGTCGAGATTCTCAGTAGCGCGGTGCATGTTTACAGAGAGAACTATGTGGGTCCCTGCAGAAGGAGGTGAACACATCGCTGGGGAGGGCGGAGCCCCTCCCCACCGCCCCGTTTAAAGCCACACCCCAGACCTCTCCCCTCCAGAGAAAAACAGGTAGTCAAATACAGTTACGGTTTTGTATTTTAACTCAGCTGGGCAAGGTATTGCAAATAACTGTTAAAGAGCTTACTTACAACTCAGTGTAGGAAAAGGAGAAAATATAATTCATTAAGCAATTAAGAGTTCACCCCCTGCCGGGTGACCCAGCCCAGAGTCCTCAGAGCAGCTCATGTGGAAATAGTGCATATTGTTATTTGAAGAAAAACTACCAAATTTCTATTTCTGGCTATTTTGGTTGTACCTGCTAAGGCATTAGTTGTTAATACATATTATAAGAACCAAAATATTACACGGATCACGTGAGGGGCTCAATCGTGCGACCAGTTTCACAGGCCGCCGGGGAAGCAGACCCCTGAAAGGCCTGTGCGGCAGGTACGGCCAGGCGTGGGGACAGACAGTACTTGCTAAATCTTAATTTTCCAGCTACGTTAACTTTGTTAAAAACAAGAAAGGGAGACCACTGAAATGTGACTGTAGTTTAAGAGGCTGCGACTACACATAAAATACACCTTAACAAAAACATCAACAATAAAAGGAAAAAATACTGGGAGAAAGAAGTGGTCTTCCACCGACTGGCTCTGTCCCGAGGCCACTCCAGGTGTGGTCTGGGGGTCCGTCGGCAGTCCGACGCGTCCAGGGTCTCCAGTGCTTTTTTTAAAGTCGCACGGAAGGAGACGATGTTTAACTCCCTACAACAGACCCAGGTTTTCAGCCCCCTGACGCAGCATTCAGTAGCATCTAGAACTCCAGGAACTTCCCAGAATAAAACCAGTCCGGGGGGCACTGGGACACGCTTGTTCTGTCGCCCGGGCCCTTCCGCCTGAGCAGGAGCCGGGAGCAGCCTCTGTAGATAAAGACGAGCCTCCCGAGGGAGCCCCCGCCTGTGCTTTCCCACCTGTAACCCCTTGAGCAAAGTTAGAAGGCTTGGTAGACGCTATGAGTTTAGTACCACAGAAGTGATTTATCTTCCCTAGAGACCACGATTAGTGATAAAAACCCTATTTTTCTCGTTAACTGTGACATAACTCTGATGTCATGTTGTCGGTCTGATGTGGCGCTTTCCTTTCCAAGCAACCTGTCACTGTCTTGATTAAATACTGACTTAGCAACGTGGCCTTGGAATGCTAAGCAGACAAGGATGCCCCGGTTGTAAATGTTTGTACATTGTACAGCACCTTTATATATACACTCGAGTTCTGATTAGAGAAAGATCTGTAAATTGCTCGTTATTTTTTATATAGATATTAAAAAAAAAACCCACAAACCAGTTCCCGGCCTGCATTTCTTTTACAGTTGGGCGCTCTACTTCTGGAGCTGACCCTCCTCAAGGGGGGAGTTCTCACACGGGCCCCCCAGTAACCGGCGCCAGCCCTGCGGTCCGGAACGCTCTTCCGGTGGTAACTTCACCCGCAGAGCCATCCTTTCACTGGTGGCTGTTTAACTCAAACCAATTCCAAGCTTAACGTTATACGGATTTTAGACCTTTTGCTGTAAAGAAACTAGCTTTGCATAAAAAATGCACCCCTCCCCCAATCCTTCCTTCTGCTGCCAGGGAGCTACAGGGGCTCGTCTCAGGGGAAGCGCAGCTGTAATGCTGGACATTTCGCGCAGGTGTAGCATACGCCCAGGGACCACAGGGCCACAGAAGTCACTACATCAGACGATGCAACTTCGCATCGTGTTTAAGTCGTTCTGTTTACTACCAGTTACACTGAATTTTAGAAGGAAGTGTTCTGATTTGATTTCATTTCTTTCATTCTTGGTATGAATATGCCTAAAACCTATTTTAAGACATGGTTAATTTAACACTCGTATCGGAGGAAATAAAGTCCTACCCATTGCACGAACTCAACGTCAGAGAGGAACCCAAGCCCCAGAGTGGAGAGTTGTCACAGCAGAGGCTGCAGGAAGTGGCAGCGAGCAGTTTTGTGATGTCAGCGGGTATTATTTTTACTGATCCCAATGGCTCAAGTTCGAGGATGCTCTTACACGGTCTCACTAGAAAGACTAGACTAAGTTCCTATAAGGTTACCTTCTATCCAGGTCACAGCAGGTGCTGTGGACCACGCAGCTTCTGAACAGAGCCCATCCATTATTTCAGAAGTCCTGGGCGCAGAAACGCATTAGGCTTTTCATTTCTTCATGAGGCTATCTTGGTTATATCCTTTTTTAATAGTAAGATATTCTCATGCAGAAAAAGCCAAGTGCTTTTAAACATGTGGACACCCGAATTTCACATTTAATAGGTCCAATATTCAAAGAGAGCTGGGCTTTAAGAAAGCCAGCACCTAAGCTGTGTGACAGTCTAATGACTTCCACGAAGACGGGTTTCGGGGGAAGCGCGGCGCACAGCGCGTCCTGACTGCGGACCACGGGGACGACGGCAGTTCAGTCACGACGAACCTGCCATCCAAACACATCGGAGCGCCTCTGTGGCACGCGCCAAGGCCTGCGGACTGTCTGCTCTTCCACGGCAAGGGGCTCATTTATTCGGGCAGCTCTCTGCTGGTCCTGCCATTAAGGCTCCTCAGCAATACCATGGCTTGTTTCAGCCATGATGACTACATGAGAGCTATAATCTTTGCTTTAGCGAGCTGGATCGGTTTAAGACAGTCACCAACTTGGACCTGTTTTCCACGCTGCTGTGCAAGCGAGAAGCCTTGGGACGTATGAGAAGGGAACGAAGGCTTATGGAGAATGAATCCTACCTACTAGGGAACTCCGAACCGTTCCCACATACACACTGAAGTACACGAGCGTAGCTTTAAGGGCTTTAATGCAGCCTATCTATAGGGTCCTGAGGGTGTCTGTCTGTTTTACAATGCTTCCATCAAAACCAAGCAGAACTATTAAAGAGGCTTATTGTGTCCATACTGAACAAACCGCTTGTCCCCTTGAGTAATACCTGGTTTACAGCTCAAGGCCCAGGGCATGCTGCTGGAACGGTCTGGAAGAATTTCTCGTCAGTGAGAGGCAAGCTTCATTATTCCAGACGGGCACCAATAACAACTGCAAAACGCAAAGCATTACTTTAAATTACTAAACTAGCCCATACCTGTATAGAGGAGATTAAGTTTAATAAGCTTACTTCTTGATAATCCCAGATTGTGCATTATGTTTGAAAGTGAGACCCATTCGGTCCATTATGAGCAGGCAGATCTAAAACATTGCAGATGAATTTCATTAATTCGAAAGGTTACTTTTGCAGTGCTTAGGTCCGCTTACCTCTAAATGCAATTAACCAAAAATAAAAACATAGATCCATCAGCTTATACTGTGTGTGACACACTGGTATTGAGAATTTTTCTATAGGTCTCTGAAAGTCAAAAAAACCATACCTGATTAGGCAAGTGTTATGGTTATTCAACTTTTCAAAGTGTGCAGATCACATGTGGGCCATGAGGTGTACTCTGAGAAGTCTGAGGTTATACCACCGTAGCAATTTTAGAGTGGATGACTTCCCAATACAACAAATTAGAAAATTAAGTGAACAGGTATTATTCTTACCCTTCTACGGTTATCACTATTCCAATTAAATGTACAAATAGCCTGTTCTACTTCTGTTTTACATTTTGGTTTAATATCCCAGTAACAGGTAAACATTCTCAAGGTATACTATATCTCCTTTTGGGGAATACAAAACCCCAAATTCCTAGAAATCATACAGATATAAATGAAGCACTGAGACCAAAAGAGTCAGCGAAACGCTTCCATCCTAACAGAAAAAAAAATGCATGAATAGTAGATTGCTTGCAGTCTATTTTCATTTATTCTAGATTTATATCAAGTACCTACATGAGGTCATGTACTTACCATTCTGCATTCTGAGCACCTAGGTATGAACAGCAGCACAAGTCCCTGCCTTCCGGGCTTACGTTCTAGTGGGGACGGACAGAAACAGCCAAAAATGAGTGACGTGAACAAACTAGGACAGGTGCCATGGCACGCACACCCTGTGTGAGCGGTAACAGGACAAGGTGCAGGGCAGCCTTGCCTTCGGCCATCAGAGAAGGCCCTGCTAAGGAGCCAACAGCTGAAAAGCCAGCCGGGGAGAGCCTAGCAAACCATATTTGAGAAATAACACGGTGCCACAGAGGGACCGAGGGAGGCCGGCGTGGTGGGAAGGCATTGAGAGGGTGATGCTGCAAAGGGAGGCAGGCTCGCTAATGAACAGCCGTGGCGGCCACCACAAGGGAAGCCGGGAAGGATTGCAGTGGGAATGGCATAATTGGAGTTTCCGTGTAGTTAAGCTCAATCACACGGCTGTGGAGAACCGACTGGGAGGCAGGAATGGGAAGGGCGCAGGGGGCCAGGACCACAGCCCAGGGGCAGGTGAACGGGGCTGCACCCAGGAGCTGTGGAACACAGAACTGACGGTGTGGTGGTGGCAGACATGGAGGAAAGGAGAGGCACTGAGGATAACCTCACACCCCTGGCTTGAACAATTGGGGGAACTTGGTTCCGTTCACTGAGGCAAGAAAAACATATATTCTTCCACTTTAAACAACCAAAGGAAAAGATAAAACATACCTGAGAAACGGCTTTGGATGCTGGACAACAGGCAGTATAGAAAAGTGGAGTGAATGGGGCCCTGTGACTCCCCCAGGTTCCTGCTCTGAGGCAGCTCCCAGGCTGTGGGGCAGGAAGGGGGAGCCCAAACCAAACCTCCCGGTCTTACTAGGTAAGGAGACAAGAGTCAGAGATTCTGGGCCGGGTCAGCTGCAATCTGCAGGGCAGAGCACCAGAGGGAGCTGCGGAGCGCACTCCGAAAATGTGCCAGGGGCTTGTCTTTCAAGTCTTAGGTGAGTACTGACCAAGCACAAGGACCTACCTAACGACAGGGAAAGAACCGCCAAAAAGGAAGGGAGAGGACTCCTGATGCGGGAGCAGTTTATGTTCCCACTGTCAATTTGGAAAACCCTCATAATGAACAAGGCAGCAGGCAGGACGCGTGGGAGGACGCGGCTCCCACGGGAGAAAAGCAGCCCTGGGCGAAAGGCTGCTCCGCAAAGCTTAAAAGACTTGAAACGATCAAGGGTTTCCAATGCATTCCAAAACAAACAGTGCACACCCCTGCCCCCCAAGACCAACAATGTAAAACTCGCATCCAATAGCAACTCTCCAGGCATGCAGAGGAGGAGGACAATAAGACCCAAAACGGGGCGGGGGGAATCAATGAACACCAAACCCCGAGAACTGTAATGCTGAGGATGTCAGCAGGACGGCAGAGCGTGAGGAACCCCCGTTTCTCCCGTGCTGTTCACAACAATAGCTCAACGAAGGAGCTCCCGCTCATCGCACAAATGCGCCTGGAAGGCCAAGATGTCGCAACACCCGGACTGTGAGAGGGGCTACAGCAGTGGTCCCCTGGGAAAAACCAGCTCCCTTCCCCACCCCCACCCCCAGAGACCCCAGTAGAGGTGGCTAGGAAGCTTCAAACAGTAAAGCAATACCAATAGCCCTTGCTGGTGGGGAGCAGACCCACAAAACTTGCCCCTCCTTGCCCCCTGCCCATCCTGGCGGCACCAGCTGGAGGCAGTAGCAGTGCCTCCAAAAACCCAGCA
Organism: Micronycteris hirsuta; assembly: GCA_004026765.1. Taxonomy (NCBI): domain Eukaryota; kingdom Metazoa; phylum Chordata; class Mammalia; order Chiroptera; family Phyllostomidae; genus Micronycteris; species Micronycteris hirsuta. The sequence continues at coordinate 14,265 of PVJI01004133.1, read as the reverse complement.
GGGCCAGTGACCATTAGTGAAAAGGAGGCGGCACTGGGAGCTAGCAAACCTGGTTCTCCAGCACCTGCCACGTACCCCCCACCACAGTGGCAGTGCCCCATAACCGAGGGGCGAGTCACAAAGGGGACACTCACCATCCCAGGGTGTACGCAGCACTTTCCTTAACCAAAGTGATGCTGCTCCATCCACTGCGATCCCAGAGGCGCAGACCTGCAGGGAGGAGGACACAGACCTGCACTGCAACACCAAAAGAGGGCCTACCTACCGGCCTGCTGAGAGCCGAACAGTATCTAAACGAGAAAACAGCTCACCGCCTCAGACGCACAGCAACAATCCATGAAATACCATTAACATCCACAGTACCAGGCAGCACAGAAAGAAAATGAAAGGTCTCCAGGAGCCAAATTCAATGCCTGGGAATGCTGTGACTTAAATGGAGATTCCGGATCGCAGCCGTGAAGCAGCTCAATGAGAGACAAGAGAGCCCAGAAAAGCAGTGCAGTGAGCTCAGGAAGAAATTTGTGAACCAAAGGTGTACTTTACCAAAGAGACTCAAATTATAAAAAGGAGCTAAACAAGTCCTAGAGCTGGAAAACTCAATAAATGAGACAAGGAATGCAGTAGAGAGCACGGGAAAAGATCAGACGAGACAGAAGACAGACTTAGCAAGCGCAAGGCCAGCAACCTAGAAATGACCCAGAAGGAAGACGGGAGAGAAGTAAGAGTTTTTTTTAAAAGTGGAAGAACTCTACGGGAACTACCTAACTCCATCAGAAAGAGCAAGGTAAGGATAATGGGTACACCAGAAAGAGAAGAGGGAGAAGGGAACAGAACCTACTCAAAGACATGATGGATGAGAACTTCCCAAGCCTCTGGAAAGAACTGGAGTTTGGAACTGAGAAGGCTGGCAGAACAGGTAATCATGCCAATGCAAAAAACCTCCTCCAAAGACATCATATCAAAACCGTCCAGACTGTCACCTTCAAAGGAAACCCCATTAGCTTACCATCCGATTTTTCTGATTGTAGACACGAGAGTGGAAGGAAATATTCAAAATATTGAAAGAGAGGAACCATCAAGCCGAGGACGACGTATCCAGCAAAGCCAACCTTTATAAAGTTGGGAAGGGGAAATAAAGGCTTCCCCAGACAGAGAGGTGAAGGACGTGACCAGCACAGGCCTGCATGACCAGACGCGATGAACGGAGCCCTTCCACCGGAAACAGACAAACCTCAATGAGATGCCTGACAGAAGCAGGAGACTGCAAGTCCACTTCGGGACAGGGCGTCGCACAATGACAACGAAGCTTAAATGGGGGGAGGCGTTAAAAATAACTACTGCAATTTGGTGATGAGTCATAACATGGAAAGAGAATGTGACAAGGACGTCACAAAAGGGGCGGAAGAACAGGACTGCGCAGGCGCAGACGAATGAAGATCAGCCGCGGCCAGAGAGTAGGGGCTGTTGGACCAGCGAACTACAGGCCGCATGCCAACTCTCCACGCACCCGTTTTTTAAAAAGTTTTACCTGAATGCACGCGCAGGTGACAGCTGTTTTAATATCCCTATCTACTATCTCTGTTACAAATGTATTGTGTTAAACAAGGTAGAGAAAAGAAATCGCATATTAAGGAAGGATATGAAAAAATAATCGAACTTCTGTAGGTGAAAATACACTGAGTAGGATTAACGGCAAATTAGTGCAGAAAACAGGCTAGTGAACTTGGGGGCACAGACTAGAAGCCATCCAAAACCAAAGACAGAGAAAGAAACCGGAAAGTGTGCACGGCGGCGGTAAGCCGTGGGGCAAATGGGAGCGGCCCAATATCCATGTGACGCTTTACATGGAGTCCCAGAAGGTGGCAGGAGAGCAGAGGGAAAACTTTTTTTAAATAAGAGACAAAAATTTTCCAATCTGAGAAAACTAAAAACTCAGATCCAATAAGCACCACAAACCTCAAGCACGTGCACACACACACAGCTACCATACCAGCATGCATCATACATTGCATGAATTCACTGATAAAAACCTCAACAGCAGCCAGAAATTTTGAACCCAGATACGAGAACGACAGCAGCCTTCGGCTCAGACACTGTGCAGCCCAGAAAGCAGCACATCATCATCTTCAAAATGAGCATTTTATGCTTAGCAAAAATACATTCCAAATGTGAAGACTCAAAAATCTCTCTCAACAAGGAGGGCCTGCACACCTTGCTAAACAGACTTTGGACTTTTTATCTTCAAAGGCACAGTTAACCAGCCATTCATGAATTTGAGATGAGGAGACTTCAGAAAAGGCACATCAGCTTTTTGAGAACGACTGCGCTTGGGGGCCTAGGGTTCCATGCCAATGTCAGAGCAGAAACCTGCTTTCAAAAACAAGGGTGCTGACCAACGGGGGTGGGAGAAGTGGGAGCACAGAAGGGCTGACCAATGAGAGAAACATCTAGAAGATAGTGACACAAAGACTTTGTGATTAGAGGTCAGGTGTGAAGACCATGGAGTTAGGAGTGACTCCCAGTTACTGACGTGGGCAACTCTACCTACTTTCCTACAGGCAGGGCAAAAGTGGGTTTACGGCTGTGAGTGCATGAAACAGTTTATTCTGTATTATCATTTTTTAATTACTGTATTACTTTCCATATGAACTCCCCCCCACCCTGTATAATTTTAGCCAACTGAAAAATAATTTAGAACAAGCATACACTATCAAAACTGTAACAGAAACAACACACCAGAGAATACCATTTTGAATACTGCATTTTAACTAGAGAAGCCACAATCTCAGTAGAAATTGCAAATTAAAAATAGAACAGCATGAAGAACAATAATTTAAAAAATACAAAAAAAATAGCATATTTTGTAGGAGAAAAAAGGCATCGGTCCTTGTCTGAATTCTGCATGGAGCGCAACCTGGGATTTGAGAGCATCGCTCACGCTCCTTCTGGAAAACAGCGGAAGCTGGATTCCTCTGAGCTCCCTGCTGAGACAGGGCAGTGCCCTTGCAGAACAGGGCCTTCCAAAGGTAAGTCACTGTGACGGGGTTTTACCTTGAAATACCATATGATCTCACCTGTAAGTAGAACCTACTCAACAAAACAAGCAAGCAAGCAAGCAAAATAGAACCAGAAACTCTGAAATAAAGAACAAATTGACAGTAACCAGAGGGGAGAAGGGAGGGGGGTCATGGGGGAAAATAGGGGAGGGGCCATCAAGGAACATGTACAAAGGACATACGGACAAAACCAAAGGAGGAAGGTTCGAGGGTGGGAGCTGGGGGGGGCGCTGTGGCGGGGTGCAAATGGAGACAACTGTACTTGAATAAAAAAATTTCATATAAATTATATATTATATGTTTTAATTATACTTTATATATATTATATATGGTTTTATATAAATGTATAAAATATATAATGGTATAATAAATATACTATATTTTCTATAAAACTTATAAATCTATAAATTATACGATTTATAAATATATATAAATGTTATTTATAAATATGCTTAAGAATTATGTGATTTATAATATATAATATATATTATAAATTATGTGTATATATATGAGACTCATGTAGTATTTAGAATGGCTGTATATTTTTGGTAATCCACTTCTAGTTCAGTCTTGCTTCCTACATTTCTATCTTCACGGTTAGGAATCTATCAGTGAAAACTTTTTCAAGGGTTTTGAACAGCAATGATGAATGCGTACTGTGGCTCACTAAGTGCTAAGTGCCTAACAAGCTAAGCTCCTCTGACAGCCCCATTGGGCGGTCCCTACCCCCACTGAACAAACAGGGGAACTGAGAAACAAGAAGGTTAAGTAATTTTCCCAGATGATGAAGCTAGTAAGCAGAACCAAGGGTACGAACCCAGACACATCTAACCTCCATCCCTGGTCTCTTGACAAATCCATCTTTAAACCTTGAAAGCCTTCCTGCCGATCGGGACATGTGGAGCCCTGATTTGCGTGAGCACGGGCAGACCCTGGAGACGCTGCGGGGCCAGGCCGGATCACCGCAATCGAGCGAGCAGTGATCTTTCTGCTGGCGGAGGGTCTTGCCTTTGATTTGTTAAAAACGAAAAAGCAACATCGGCGAAGTGCAGTAAGAAAAGGATAATAAAACGAGGTATGCCTGCATATACTTTTATATGTAACAACTATTTCTAACATTAAAAAATTCACAAATCTTATTAAAATGTTCAGGTTTTCCATTTGCCTCAATAGATGCCTCAGCATAGGTCACTCGATGACTAAGAATTATGTGTAGGGTTTTCATAACATACGTACATGCCTGTGTGTGTAACAGGGGTAACAGGAGGTACTGGTAAGGGACTCTAAATCATATTAGAGAGACACAGTGTGGCTCAGTACAGACACTGTGGACCGGGTCCGTGACACTGCCCAGCGGATAAGCCATCAGAGCTCACCTCGTGCTGTGACAGGAGACCACCCAGATGGTCCGCACTGACACCACGCCGTGGGAGGGCATGGTGAGCTCCCCGGTATTTAATTTTCTCATGCTGAGGGGCGTGGCCTATCACACACGTGACTCGAAGTCACCAGCTGCACAGTTACCAAATTAACCTCCAATTTATTACCTAATTAAAAATGTATCCAGAGTTTAACAGAAACTCAGCTTAAAAGGTTATTTTTTTCAGTGACAAAAAGAAAAAGCCTAGAAACTGACGTTCTCTGATAAAGTTCTTTTATTTGAGTGCAACTTAAAATAGTTTAAGTTTGATCTCTCTGCTCGAGAAATGAAATTGCCAACTCTACACATGGTGATTGATAGCAGAGTACTGAGTTTGCGTGTTTCCAGTAAAGCAGATGCGCTGCATGCTCTGGGCGTCTACCATCGCGCCCAAAAGACCGTTGCCAGTCAGTACAACTGTCAGAGCACTCAAGTGTCCGTAATTTCCTAACTTAGAACATCATCCCTGTATCGCCATAACACAGTCTCCGATCTCCTGACCATTCTCACTGTCAGAAAACCAGGGAAACGGCCCGCACGCCCTCCGAACAGCTCGGTCCCTCGGAAAGCCCCATCCGCACTCAGGCAGAGGGCAGGTCCCCTGCAAGAGAGCAAGGAGCCAGTCTCACGGGTCTCACAGGTCCTCCGGTCAGCCAGCTCCTTCTTCATGGCTGAGCACTGATGCAGCAAAGGGAGTGGGTCCAGATGCATGGCTCTGCTTAGGATTTGATTTTCCATAGCTAAGAAAAGAAAATCACCAAGTCAGTCAGTCTGACACCAACAGGTGGGGTTTGTAAGTGCGCTCACATGACCATGAACCGAGCGCCCTTTAACAAGAGACGCTCCAGCCACAGCCACCGTAAGACACTGCAGGGAAAAACGTGAGATTTTCAGGGCCGAAAGTGACAGATTGCAGTTCATGGATTTGGGCTTTTCATTTGTTCTGACTCTGGACATGTCCCCAGATCAGGGGGACCCTCACTCCACCCACCCTATTAATCTGACATGAGATTCAAACTTGAATTTTTTGTGCAACTCAAGAGCACAGAATACTGCACTTTTGAAAAGGAGAGGACCTTGGCCGAGAAGCCTGTGGACCGCCAATCAAGTGCCTTTCTTTACTTCGAGTTATTTCCACACCAGACGCGCGCGCGCGTGCGCGCGCACACACACACACACACACACAGAGTGAAGAACGAAGGTTAGTATTCTACACAGTAGTTTTTCAACACAAAGGCCGATGCTTCGGAGCGGCAGCCACACTTACTCGTATATTAAACCCTAGAAGGTCACTTATGACACCTGAGACAGCAGAAAGGATAACTACTCGGGTGATGTTGTAGATTAAGGGGTTCATTGTCAGCCCATAGAGTCGAAACGGTGTGTCCAGCTCCTACGAAAACACAAAAGGACCAAGATGAGACGCACGGTTTCTCGGTGTCAGGGATTCTGGGCTGTCAACTTTAAGTCTCGGGGGACCACTGGCAGCTGGGTCTTTCCTTCCCATTCAGCAGCGGCCTTCAGAAGAGCTGTGGAGCTCACCCACTTTTCCTGTAGCTAAGTTTTCCAAAGTGCACTCAAGCAATATGTTGTGAGTTTTTAGTCACGTCATGAAAGCAATGTGACAGACATCAGGCATCACCAGAAGCTGGATAACAAATGGGAAATTCCCTCTTATGGAGTCATTAACCCAAGCCTGTGAGGGGACACCTGGAACCTACTCAGCCGAGCGTCCTCTGTCACTCGGGCCTTCCCAAGAAGTAAAGCGCTGACTCAGTTTCAATGGTAGGAAGAGTGTCCCAGGATATTACTTACTTTCAACAGTTTGGTGGACAGCTTTAATACATTGTTTACTAAAGTGAGCTGTTCTTTCTTATTTGGCTTTTTTTCCATCTTAAGATATAAGTTAATCTAAGGGAAGGAACAGAGAGTGAGATAAATGTCATAGAAAAAGATATATATATACACTGCATTAAATCTGGCCGATTTCAAGAGTCACATTTTCTAGAAAAGTAAATTTGGAAATTCCGGCAGCTATTTCTACAGAGCTTACGTCATGTGCCCAGCCCCCAGCCCCAATCCGTCACATTTGGCAAAGACAGTCTATTTAGTGAAGAAAAGAAATGATACAGCAATTTAAATGTCAAAAGTATGAAAATTTTAATGTTAATTATAATATAGCAATTAACATGTAAACTCCTTGAGTTCAAAAACAGTATCTTATCCATCTTGGTATCCCTCAAATAATCTAATATCTTCATTAAAGATTTATAGAATAGGAGAAGATCACTGCTTTTGAAAAGTACTAATTCCTTCTTTTTTCCCTTCTAGGAAGAATTCTCCACTATAATTCTAAGACAAAAAATAAAAATAAAGAACTAATGATGTCAAATGCTTTTATTTAAAACTTATGGATAAACATAAATTTTTAAAAATGTTATACTGCTCTGTATTTATAAGAAGCATTTCTCAATCTTAACAGCCATTCACATACTAAAGAGCAAGTATTTTCCAAACACTGAATGCATTTTATGGCTGATACAGGAGAAATTCAAGAAGCTTATTAAATATACTGAAATGACTTGTCATTTAATGCTTGATGTAGAATATGAGTAACAGTATGCTTCATTCCCATCGATAAGAAAAGCTTTATAGTATACAAAGTATTTTCAGCCCATTGCATCATGATTCTAACGATCCCAAGAGGAGGTAGGGAAGGTACTACGCTCATTTTACAAGGAGACAATTACATAGCAACAAATTGACTTGTAGGTCATATAGCTAGAAAGTGACAGACCCTCAACCCTGAATCTTCTGCATAAATCTTATTATGCCATCTCTAACCACTGAACCACACTGGCAGGGACATGTCAATACCTGTTCAGTAAGCAATATTGAAACATTGCTGTATTTCTTATTGGTTTCAGACCCCAACGAGGCCAGGCGTAGTAAGAAAAGTAGTAAAGCTGTTTCCCAGATCAAAAACTCCCAATTATAAGCGTCATTCAGGAAAGTTTTATGTCCTTGGAGAACCTATACAAAGGACCAAAAAGAAGTGACTTTTCACTTGTCTTAAAATTTATAATTACTCCTTTATGCCAGCTATTTAAAAACACTGAGAAGATAGCAATATTTTAATACTCAAAAGCAGAAGAGTTTGAATTCCTAAGGTATTATCTATTTAATCAGTCATCACGGCTCTACGTTTGCTAGTTTGCCTTTGCATGGAAGGGTCCTGAAGTAACACAGGGGAAAACACAATACAAGAAGTAAAACCAGACCGGTGCCTTTCTAGCCTCTTTAACCTCCGTGTGTCCACTTGCAAGTACACAGAGACCATTTTCCAAAGTACCGAATTTGCCTGTGACTGGAGAGCTCCCGGAACGCACAGCCCATCTCACTGGGACAACTAGAAAGTCCCGAGAACAAGCTCTCCCTCCACGTAAGAGTCTGCAGAGCAGCAGCCGCGGCAGCTACCAGTCAGCAAGTGTTATGGGTCAAGTTTTCTGGTAAAAGGTTTTGGGTCTTTTTCCACTTTTTTGCTGTTGATTCAAAAGCAAAGAAATTTACTCATGCAAGTCCAAGGTAAAATGGAATTTATCGAAAAATACACAGAGAATGCTCACAGAGAACAAATGTAGGCCTTTTGAGAAACAGGAAGTCACCAAGCCACTTCCCCCACCCCCCCACAGGGCCATTTGGGCTCCCATCTCACTCCTCTTAGCTGATTCCACTTCCTTCCAGGACCATTGTTTACGCTGCACCCCCCGCCCCGACTCTGGCTTGTCCCGGGCCTGATCTGTCACAGCATTCTGCTGCCCCATTGGTCCCTACTGACCTTTCTTCTCCAAAGTCCACCACTGATATCTCAGATTTTCTGTTCTAATTTCCAAAAGAGGGAATACGTTTAGCTTAGTCAGTGCCAGGTGTTCACCCCTGCCAATGAGTAATAACTCGGGGAGGGAAGTTACAACTAGTAGCCACCTAGGCCCATCTCCTCAGCAGGGGATAAAATCTTCTGTGCAGCAACAGATAACTAACATGGAAATCACAGCCAAACTGCTAGGAGGCCAAAGAAAAACTCTGAAAACCAGCCAGAGAAAAAGAACATTACTTCTAAAAGAGCAGCCATAAGAATAACAAATGACTTCTCAAGATAAACTATGGAACTCAGAAGGTAATAGAATCCTACAAGTGCTGAGAGCAACTGGCAACCTAGAAACCTATACCAGGTGACAGCCTTCAAACAGGAAAGTGACAAAAGATATTTTCAAACAAAAATGGAAAGAATTCACCACCAGCAGATTCTTAAGTAGAAGGAAAATAACCCAGAGAAAAACAGAAATATAAGAACGAATGAAAAGCAATGGAAAGGGTAAATATGTAGATAAATATAAATAAATAATTGACTCTAAAACACATTAATAAGTGTATCTGTGGGTTTAAGAAATATGTAAAACTTGAATGAAGAACACTAATAACAAAGTGCTGATGGAAGACTGGACATGGTCAGTGCTGACCACGTGCTGGACAATGAAGCCGGCCTCCACAAGTATTCAAAGGACTAAAAACATTTAGAGCATGTTCTCTGACCACAGTGGAATTGAGTTTAAACTCAGTAAACGGGAAAGCACAAGATAAGCCTGTGACTCCTTGTAATAAAAAAAGCACCGCAGCGCCGAGAGGAGGAGAGGGAAGAGATGATACAGGGACTGTCAAAGGCTCACAGGAAGGGCCTGCCACTGGTCCCCACCTGCCACCACGAGGGTGCGATGGCTTTACCATCAGTCAAAAACTGCCGGCTAAAATGAGAGTGACCTTGGAGTCAAAGGGCTGCCAGATTACCTTTATTCTCAACACAAAAGTTAGGAAAATTAACGGGTATCCAAAGGAGCCAAGGAAATGCAGACCCATTAAAACTGTATGAACCGAAACGCAGTGAGTTGGTCGGAGAGATGTGCGACCTACCTGGGCACAGCAGATGAAGGCGATGGACAGCGCCAGCAAGAAGACCGAGGACACGACCACGTCCACCGAGCGCTGCGGCCCCCGTCTCTGCAGAGGGGGGCGCACGGGTTCGCAGGTTAGCGTACGAGAGACGGCAACGGCCCTCACGTCAACACTCCCACCTCCACCAAACTTTTTCTGTTTTTTTCCTTTTGTCTTTCTACATCAATATTAGTAACAGTTACACGAAGTTTCTGACACAGGATTTTACCACCAACACTAACTAAGCACCGAAACCATGCTGTTCCACGTTAGGAACATGACTGATTCGCTGACATATTTTCAGCTGGGGTAGTTCCCCAAAATGTCAGGAAAAGATGCACTATTCCATTTACCGCTCTGCTCTGAGAATTTACATTTCCTTTTCCCTTTCGAAGCTCTATTTACTGAACCTCCACCAGCCTGCACACGTAGCGTTTCCAGCCCGGCCGCAGAGTCAGCCCGCCCCACACACACAGAACCACGCTGCCTACTGCTCCCCGCCGTCGGAAAAGGCAGGGGGCCTATTTTCTGCGCATTCTTGCATATACGCTGCTGTGAATCAAATAAAACTCACCTTGAGAAAGGAACGCAGTGATAACCATATCTTAATGTTCTCTACCTTTTTAAGTCTGAAATGAGGTATTTCATATTTTCTAGCTTTCCTGGCAGAAGTAATATGGCTGAAGAGTTTTGCAAATAAAAATCTCTAGAGAAAGTTAGAAAAAAAATCACAAAGTGAAATGTACATATGTGTCTCTGTGTATGTATATATTTGTAAAAAATACTCCCAGCATATAAAAACTGTTACAGGGATGAAATTCTCTAATCAGTGATCACTAAGACAGTGAAAAACTTTAACAGTTCACTACCCTGTTGCTCCCCAATTGCACGATACAGTGACCTACTTCTTCACAGTGTGCCACGCTCTTGACATGCTCAAAGAACATTTTTTGGAGACCTTTGCAAATCCCCAACTTCAAAAACAAATGTTTATACAGAAATCTGGTTTATTCCCAAATTATATTTCCATTCAAAACCCCATTTTTTTGCACGTATCCCCAATACATGAGATCCTCAATCCCAAACTCATACCAAATTTCAGTAATTTTAATTCTCGCTTTGCCATTTTCCACAGAATCATTTCATCTGAGACTTACTGCACGTGCTAGAACAGAAAGCAGCAAAGGTGCACTGAGGCGCAGGCGCCAGGCAGCCAGCCAGCCAGACTCACTCACTGGCTGAGCCCCTGACTCCAACCACGGGTTCAGTAAAACTTCGAGTTCTAAGAAATCACTGTGAATAATCCACAGCACAAATGTTAAACTCACAAATACTAAATTTCCACTTATCTATCCTGCATGGCGCCACATTAACTTTTAGAGAAAGCACAAATCAAGAGAACAAAAATAAATTCAGTGAAGTAGCTGTCAAAGCAGAGGTAATAAATTTTGATTTTCTACTAACCTGTTTATATGTTCTCTCTGCCACACACATCATGAAAAAAAACATCCACGTGAGACACAATCGTTCAAAAAAATTAATTATAGACAAAATAATAACAGGTGTAACCGGTGGTGCCCCACAAAAGAGCGTCAAGATCTCCTCGGTTGAAATGGACTTCAGCTGATCAAAGCTCTTCTCACGGAAAAGTCGATGTAAAAAAGGAAAAAATGCTAACCCGATGGTGACGACATTTCCCAGCATCTGATAACCTACTCCTTGCTGATACGCATTAACCTGGGAATTAATTCAAAATATCCATCATTATTGCACAGCTGAATGGAAATATGTAGCAGCTCTATCAAATTCTACTTAATTAAAAACTAAATCTTTAAAAGTAAAATAAAAATGATGTACAGCCCTGGCTGTTGTGGCTCAGTGGATTGAGTGCCGGCCTATGAACCAAAGGGTCACCAGTTCGATTACCAGTCGCGGCACATGCCTGGGTTGTGGGCCAGGTCCCCAGTAGGGGGAGCACAAGAGGCAACCACACACTGATGTTTCTCTCCCTGTCTTTCTCCCTCCTTTCCCCTCTCTAAAAATAAATAAAATCTTCAAAAAAAAAGGTGTACAGATTTATGACTTTTAGATCTTATTAAAAAATAGGCTTAAAGAGATCAGGAGTATTTGTAGAGTGTACCTCAACAATTGATCACGCTCATAGAGACCTCTGTAATAACAACAAAAAAATACTACCACCTAAATAAAGACTGCCTATAAAATTAAAAATAAAGCCCTGCCTGGTGTGGCTCAGCTGGTTAGAGTGTTGTCCCACAAACCAAAAGGCTGCAGGTTCGATCCCAGGCTGGGGTATGTGCCTAGGTTGGGGTTCGGTCCCTGGTTGGGACGCGTGGAAGAAGCAATCAATCGATATGTCTCTCTGACATTGATGTTTCTCTCCCTCACTTTCTCCCGCCCTTCCCCTCACTCTGAAAGCAATAAAATAAAAAAGGTTTTTAACTAAAAAGACAAACTTGTTTCACAAGCAGAGTCAGTATAGTAGGCCCTATGAGAGTGCTGCTAATCCCCGGCCAGCTTTTCTGAAAAGCCCAGAAGCAGCGCCACTGGCCCGCACCCTGCTCATGATGATGCCGCTGATCTCCAGCACGGACATGTCCGTCTTCTTGCACTCGCTTCCCTCCCAGATGATCGCGCTCACTCGATCAGAGGCAGGGCTTGAGTTCTGAAGCCAGAATGTGTGGTTCTGAGAAGAAAAATGAAACTCTTTCTACCCACTGCTTTCTCTCCTCCGCCAGATTTCCCCGTTCCTCCAGCAGCCAGGCCCTCTGCACGCGTTCGACCTCATCAGTCTGTTCTCTCCCTCCCGAAGCTCATCACACCAACCACCGCCTCAGTGACGCTGGTTGCTGGTTCCGCTCTCTTTACTAAGCCATTTTCCTACCTGGAGAGAAGCTAAATGTCTCCTACAATGACAGCATTCCGTCATCTCCACGGTTGCTTCCCTCGCTACACGTGTGGAAGGGGGGATAAGGTTGGTGCATCCATCACATGGTAAAGAGGAGCGTATTTCCAGAGTAACCCGGCTCGATGGGTGGCAGGAAGTTACTTATGTGGATTCAATGGTGAACAAGGCAGATGTGGTGCCTGACAGGAAGGAGCTCACGCCCCAGGAGCAGGGAAGGAATGGTCAGAGAGGAGACCATCTCAGGACAGACAAAGGGAAAGGAGCGAACAGTCCAGCAGGGAACAGAGGCGAAGGGGGCGGCATCAGGCCTGAAGCGTCACTCCAGCTGCAAGGCGGGAGTGAAATGAAGAGGGGCGAGCGGGGGAAGCCGCTGGGTGAGGGAGGGCACCGCGCAGCAAGGACACCAGAGCTCAGGCTCCGGTGACACGCTGTAGAGCCAGCGACCAGGGAGCAACGACCAGGGAGAAACGAGGTGAAGAGGGCGAGGCCATGAGGACCCCATGGTTTCTGCCTGGGTGACTGGTGGTGCCGTTCGGAAATATGGGGACGAAAGAACAGGTTAGGTGTGGGGGGTGGGGCATGAGGAATTCCATGTGAGATGGCGGGTTTCTCCTATCTGATTATTCTCGCACATGCCTTAAAGTACACTGTAAACCCCAAAGGCGTGAAGGAGGTCAAGGTCATCATGCCATGCGTAACTGTGGAGGACTAAAGTAATGTAGATGAATCCTCAGATGCATGTAAAGAGTATTTAGATTTAGACTTTGGTAGCAAAATTGGAGAAAGAAGCTTAAAACTTTAATGAGAAAATGGATGCTATTAAATTCTTGTTAGTTTTAAAAAGCTGTATACATTTAATAAAGAAGGGGTTTTTTTCATAAAAATATCCAAGAATCTAGAAAACTCAATAATTAAACAAATGTATACCCATCATCCACTACCTGGAAGTCACTGTGGAACTATTTAGCCTAAAGAACAAAGACTAAGAAGCATGACCAGTGTCAATCATCGGAAAGGCTGACAGAAGAACCGCTTCATCCTCCACCCTACCCAGCAGGGGAACGACCTGAGGAAATAATCCCTGCAGCTCCAGCAGTACTGGCGCAGAGGCTTCGCTGACCATCTGCTGGGGACATAAACAGTGACGCTAACACTTACAGGGTACTTACCCTTTGCCGGGCACTGTGCTAAGCATTTTATATTATTCTCAGTAGATAAGTCACAATATTCTGAAGAAGCAGAGACCATTATTACCCCGGGATGAAGGGTAAAAAAAAAAAATCCTACAGGTGCAGAATGATTCCTGCATCAGCTAGAATGCTGAAATACCTCCCTAGGAATCTCCAATTCTAGCCTATCCGATTTTATGATATTCATATAAAACCTAAAGTTAAAGGCATCAATTGGTTTATACATTGGAGAAGCAAGCAGTGCCATTTCCTAGCAATTCATACACAATAATGTGACATCCCTAAAATAGAACATGCGGCTGATGCACCATTCAGACAACCCTATTCACACCAGAGAAAAAATATTATGAAGAAAAATTTGGGTGAGGGCAACGCTAGAGTACTTCCCCCTGACTTCTAATCCCAACATCGATGCTCGATTTCCTCATCTCTGAATGAAGGATAATAATAGCACCTGTCTAGTAGGGTTATTAGAAAGTTAAATGAAAATGGAATAAAAATAGCCTTTTCAACAAATGGTGTTGGGAAATCTGGATGGCTACCTGCAAAAAAATGAAACTCGAGCACCAACTTACACCATACACAAAAATAAATTCAAGGTGGATTAAAGACTTAAATGTAAATCGTGACACCATAAAAGTTCTAGAGGAAAACATTGGTAAGAAAATCTCAGACATTCCACGC
>PVJI01004132.1:0-112611 GCA_004026765.1 Micronycteris hirsuta | reverse complement strand
TCCTTTCTGCTGCGTAGAATTCCATTGTGTAAATGTACCATAGTTTCTTGATCCATTCATTTGTAGATGGGCACTTAGGTTGTTTCCAGCACTTGGCTATTGTGAATTGTGCTGCTATGAACATTGGAGTGCAAAGGTTTTTTTGAATTGGTTTCTCAGGATTCTTAGGGTATAATCCCAGTAGTGGAATTGCTGGGTCCAACGGCAGCTGCACCAGTCTGCATTCCCACCAACTGTGCAGTAGGGTTCCCTTTTCTCCACATCCCCTCCAACATTTATCCGTTGCTTTGTTGATGATGGCCATTCTGACTGGTGTGAGGTGGTATCTCATTGTGGTTTTAATTTGCATCTCTCTGATGGCTAATGATATTGAGCATCTTTTCATATGATTCTGGGCCCTCTGTATGTCTTTTTTTGAGATATTTATTCATCTTATAACTGCAAATTTGTACCCTTTTACCAACCTGTCCCTATTTTCCCAACCCATGCCCCCAGGAAACCACTTTTACATTGTTTCTCTGAATTCAACATTTTTTCCCTTTTTTAAAAAAATTACATGTTATTGATTATGCTATTACAGTTGGCCTGACTTTTCCCCTTTTAGCCCCCCTCCACTCAACACCCCCCGCTCCCTCAGGCAATCCCCCCACTGTTGTGCATGTCCATGAGTCATGTGTATAAGTTCTCTGGCTACTCCATTTCCTGTGCTGTACTTACATCCCCATGGCTGTTCTGTAACTACCTGTTTGTACTTCTTAATTCCTTCATCTCTTCATCCATTCTTCTACAACCCATCCTATCTGATAACCATCAGAACATTATCTGTATCCATGACTCTTTGTTCTTCTTGTTTGCTTAGTTTTTTATTCAACTGTTGATAGATTTGTGGGTTTTGGGGGGGTTTTTGGCCATTTTAGTGTTCATAGTTTTGATCTTCTTTTTCTTAAATAAGTCCCTTTAACATTTCATATAATAATGGTTTGGTGATGATGAACTCCTTTAGCTTTTTCTTGTCTGGGAAGCTCTTTATCTGCCCTTCGATTCTAATTGATAGTTTTGCTGGGTGGGTAGAGCAATCTTGACTGTAGGTCCCTGCTTTTCATCACTTTGAATATTTCTTGCCAACCCCTTCTTGCCTGCAAAGTTTCTTTTGAGAAATTAGTTGACATGCTTATGGGAATTCCTCTGTAGGTAACTCACTGCTTTTCTTTCTACTTTTAATATTCTCTCTTTATCTTTAACCTTTGGCATTTTAATTACAACGTGTGCTGGAAAGTGCCTCTTTGCATCCATCTTGTTTGGGACTCTCTGTGCTTCTTGGACTTGCATGACTATTTCCTTTACCAAATTAGGTTTTCTTTCTTCATTTTTTCAAATAGGTTTCCAATTTCCTGCTCTTTTTCTTCTCCTTCTGGCACCCCTATGGTGTGAATGTTGGACCTCTTGAAGTTGTTCCAGAGGCTGCTTATTCTACCCTCATTATGGGGAGTTCTTTTTTCTTCTTGTTCTGATTGGTTGTTTTTTGGTTCCTTATGTTCCAAATCATTGATTTGATTCTTGGCTTCATCCACTTTACTACTGTTTCCCTGTAAATTGTTCTTTACCTCAATTAGTGAATACTTTTTTTCTCACTGGATCTTTTTTATGCTGCTGAGGTCCTCATTAAGTTCCTTGAGCATCCTTATAACCAGTGTTTTGAACTCTGCATCTGATAAATTGCTTATGTCCCTTTTGTTTAGTTCTTTTTCTGGAGTTTTGATTTGTTCTTTCATTTGGGCCATATTTCTTTGTCTTCTCGTTTTGGCAGCTGCCTTGTATTTGTTTCTATGTATTAGGTAGAGCTACTTTGACTCCGTCTCTTTTTGTAGTGTGGCCTAATGTAGTAGGTGGCCTGTAGGGTCCAGTGGCACAGCCTCCCCTATCACCCAAGCTGGGCACTTGAGGTGCACCCTTCGTGTGGGCTTAGTACACCCTCCTCTTGTAGTTGAACCTTGGTTGCTGTTGGCAGATCAATGGGAGGGATTTACCCAGGCCAGTCAACTGCAATCCCTTACTACTAACCTCCACCCTCTGTGGAGGATCAGCGGTGCAGGGGCAGGGTGGTGGTGCTCTGACATGGTCTGT
Source organism: Micronycteris hirsuta (assembly GCA_004026765.1). Taxonomy (NCBI): domain Eukaryota; kingdom Metazoa; phylum Chordata; class Mammalia; order Chiroptera; family Phyllostomidae; genus Micronycteris; species Micronycteris hirsuta. The sequence goes on along the minus strand of PVJI01004132.1, from coordinate 110,487 downwards.
GGCTGTCCACTGGGTGCGTTGGCCCTGGGGTTTCCAGGTGGTACAGGCCAAGGTCAGCCCCCACCTGTGTTCTTCCAAGGCCACCCTGCCTGAGCTATAAAGCAATCTGAGTTGGCTGCTGCTTGTGCTGGGCTTGGAGACTCCCAGGTGAAGCCAAGCTGTGAAACTAGGCTGGCTGCTGCTCGTGCTCAGCCTGGGGCTCACTGAGGCCAGTTGCTGTTTGTTTGAAAGGATTTAGGAATTTGTGAAGCATGAACCAACACCAGCCATTCACATGGAAAAGAACCTTCAGTGGGTCCATAAGTTGGGTGGGGTGGAGTCTCTGGGGATCTCCAAGGTGGTCAAACAGTGTTAGCCAGGTTGATGGAGTGTCAGATATGGCATCAGCTTGCTGGCTCTGTGGCTCTGTAGGGGGAGGGTTTAGAAAAGGCACAATGGCTTCTGCTTGCCTTGATGCCAGACACTTCCATTTCTCTCACTGGTAACTTTCAAGCTGCTACCCTTACGCTGGATCTCAGAAGGAGTGAGTCTGAGTAATTGAATCCATGTGTGGGTTCTTTAAGAGGAACTGCTTGGGGCTCCAGAAGTTTCTTCCACCGACTCAATCCCCGCTGGTTTTTGCAGCCAGAAGTTGTGGGGACTTATCTTCCTGGCACTGGAACCCTGGCCTGGGGGTCCTGGTGTGGGGCTGGGACTCCTCGCTCCTAAGATACCCCTCCCGAATTTTTATCAACTACATGTGGGTGAGGGACCAGCCTGTTCTGTGTCTCTGCCCCTCCTACCAGTCTGGATGGATGTGGTTTCTTTAATTCCGTAGTTTTCAGACTTCCATTCAACTCGATTTCTGATGGTTCTGAGTGATGGTTGTTCTGTATTTTAGTTATAACTTTGATGTGGTTGTGCAAAGAGGTGAGCCATGTCTGCCTATGATGCCATCTTGACCAGAAGTTCTTTTTTCTGTTTTTTAAAAATTCCACATATAAGTGATACCATGCAGTATTTGCCTTTCCCCAGCTTATTTCACTTAGCACAATGCCCTCCAGTTTCACCCACGTTGTTACAAATAACATTATTTCCTTATTTTTAAAGGCTGAATAGTATTCACTATATACATAATGTAAAATACATATATAATACATAATTTCATATACATTATGTACAGAGCACACTTTTGATTCATTCATCCACCAGACACTTAGAATGTTTCCATGCCTTGACTATTATAATCATACAATGAACACAAAAGTACAGGTATCTTTTTGAGATAAGTTTTGTTTCCATTGGATATATACCCAGAAGGGGAATTGTTAGATTATATGCTAGTTCTACTTTTAATTTCTTGAGAACATACATAGTGGTTGCACCAATTTACATTTCCACCTGCAGTGCCCAAGGGTTCTTCTCTTTTCTCCACATCCTGGTCAACACTCACCTCTGTTATAACAGCCATCCGAACAGGTGTGAGTTCTCATTATAGGGTTTTTTTCCCCCCATTTATCTCATGACTAGTGATGTTGAGCACTTTTTTGTATACCTGTTTACCATTGTGTATTTTCTTTGTAAAAATGCTTATTCAGGTCCTTTGCCCATTTTAAAATCCAATTATTATTACTATTACTACTTGCTATTGAGTTGTATGAGTTACTTGGATATTAACTCTCACCGGTTCCATGGTTAGCAAATATCTCCCATTCCATAGGTTGTCTTTTCATTTTAGTGATGCTTTCCTTTCCTCAGCAGAAGCTTTTTAGTTTGATATAGTCCCACTCTTCGTTTTTGATTTTGTTTTTGGTGTTAAAAACAAAGACCAGTGCCAAGGAGCTTACCACCCAATGTTTTATTTTAGGAGTTTAATAATTTTAGGTCTTACCTTCTAGTATGTAATCCATTTTGAGTTGATTTTTGTGTATGGTGTAAGATAGTTGTCCAGTTTCATTCTTTTGCATGTGGCTGTCCAGTTTTCCCAGCTCTATTTATTCAAGAGACTATGTTTCCCTATAGTATATTCTTGGCTCCTTTGTCAAACATGAATTGACCACGGGTTTATTTCTGAGTTCTCTGAGTGACTCTCACCCAAAATGATCTACGTGTGTTTTTATGCCAATACCCTAACATTTTGAAGACTACAGCTGTATATATAGTTTGAAATCAGGAAGCATTACACCTCCAGCTTTGTTCTCTCTCAAAATTGTCCTGGCTATTGTGGTCCCACACAAATTTCTTGAAAGAACGACCTATGGTTTTCATTCCCACTTCCTAATCTCTGATTCTTCTTGTAACCCATGTGCTCTACCCCAACATGGAAACAATTCCTGAAGAGCTAACCAAATTTAACTACTTCTCTGTCTGTATCTTATTCTATATCTCAGCACCATTACACACAAGTGACTACCCTCCAAATGTCCGAATAATCCATTCTCGTAACTCTCCGGACTTCACAGTGACCTGGAAAACGTCCTGTCTTGCTGGCTACTTGGTTTTAGTCTACTAAATATTTTTAATCACTCTAAATAGTGTGGTACCCAGAGCTCGGTCACTGCTTCTTCCACTCCGTTCTCTCTCAGTGTCCTCATCCTACCTTATGATTTTTAAACACTACCTATTTGCCAGCAATCTGTAGTTAAAGCCCACTTGATGTTTCCACTGCAAATCTAGTATGTATCTGACACTGAACATGGTCAAAACAGAACTTTATTCTTCTGTGCCCACAATCACACCTGTTTCTTCCAGTCTTACCCTGATCATCAGTCAATAGTAGCTTCACCCAATCAATTATTCCAGGAAAAGCCCTAGGACTCATCTTTTGTACCTCTTCCTTAATCCACAATATCCAATCAATCCATCAGCTGGTTCTGTTGATTATCTCCAAAGTATATTCTGAATCTGCCCATTTTCCCACACTTATACAAGCCACAAAGGAGGCTTGTATCTGAGCCTCCTTTGTCTCTCACCTGGATGATTAAAACAGCCAAATAAATCCTACTTCTGCTCCTACACCCTTACAATCTGTTATCCACAAGGCAATCAGAAATCTTTTAAAATGTAAATTAGAGAACAATAAAAACTATCACTTAACTGAAATTTTACTATATTTCAAGCACTGTTCTAAGGATTTTTACATGAATTCCCTAATTTAATGCTTCCAATAATCTTCTGAGGTAAGTGATCTCATCATTCCTGTTTATTTTCAGATGAGAAATTTGAGGCATGCGGGAAGCCAACTTGCCCTAGGTCAGAGAGCTAGTAGATACGAAACTAGATTTCTCATATTCACCATCCATCTTCAGGGCGCACACTCTGAGACCCTCTGCCGTAATGTGCTTAGCATAAAGCCAACTCTTTACCATGGCCTGAAATGCCCTGCCTACCTCTCCTGGCAGAAACGTCAGCTACACTGGCTCTCATTCCTGCTTAGGGGTCTTTGTTCTTGCTATTTACTTATTTTTCCTTTCTAGTTTCCAGTTCAGATGTCACTTCATCAGAGATGCCTCCCTTAAACATATACTCTAAAAAAAATGCTTAATGGCAGCCCTGGCTGGTGTGGCTCAGTGAATTGAGTGCTGGCCTGTGAACCAAAGGGTCACTAGTTTGATTCCCAGTCAGGGCACATGCCTGGGTTGTGGGCCAGGTCCCCAGTTGGAGGTGTGCGAGAGGCAACCACATATTGATGTTTCTCCCCCTTTCTTCTCCTCTCTAAAAAAAGTTTACTCTAAAGTAACATATTTTGCTGTGTAAAATGTGTACTTCTTGCCCAAATTTTTGAGGGAAAAATAAGGATGTGCATTACACATGGGTAATACTAATTCTATTCCTATATAAATGTTTTTCTTTTATTTATGCTTATGTGTTAAAAGTGTAACTCTAGAAAGCAATAATGATATCTGTATGTTCAAAAATAAATGCTAAAATTCCTCTATAATACAAAAAACAAGTATCTGAATATAAATAAATAAGCAATTGAATTAAAAAATTAAAATGAGGAATTTTTTTTCCCTGAAAGTTTGGGCCAAAAGCCTGGGTGCTTATTATACACAGCAAAATACAGTAGTTCCCACTGAATCACTAAGTCTTATTTTCTCAAAAAGACTTATCACTATATGAGATTATCATGTTATTTCTTTGTTTGATGAATGCTTCTCCCTGACTAGAACATAAACTACTTGAGAATGGGTAGGGATAGGAGGAAGGAAAACTTGCTTTCTAGTTTATGATATTCCTTGAACCACAAACACAGCAGATGTTCAATAAATAATTGAGTAAATGAATGACTATTCTGCAATAGGTTTTCATGGAGCAGTGTACTCTTCTGATATGTAAGTTTAAATATTTCCTACAAGAATTTCTTCTATGCCCTGACCAGTGTGGCTCAGTTGGTTGGGTGTTGTCCTTCAAAGCCATAGGTCACTGGTTCAATTCCTAGTCACGGCACATGCCTAGGTTTGGATTAGGTCCCTGGTCACAGTGCATATGAGAGGCAACCTATTGATGTTTCTCTCCCTTTCTTTCTCCCTCCCTTCCCTTCTCTAAAAAGAAGTAAATACAATCTTAGAAAAGAAAGTTTTTCTTCTACAAATACTCAAATATATGTAAACAGTTTTCCTGGGTTTATTTGTTTAGCTTTTTTTTTTTCAGGGACTTCATTTATGTGTATGTTGACTTTGTCTTCCACTTCTGTTATCTTTTTAATCACTTCTGTATCATGTTACCAACTGCACTGACATCCCTCTGTACTTTTTATTACTTCCAATGTGACATTAATTTCTGTGGTAGCTTTATTTCTTTCCTAAGCTCTGCTAGACCATTATTTCTTGATATTGTTTCATCTTCTTTTTTGATGTCTTCTATTTGAATTTTATTGGTATCTTTTAGTTATTAAAACTGTTTTTCTAAAATCCTGTGTTTCCTGAAGCATCTTAGTCTATCTCTTACTTATTTTCCTCCCCCCATGCTGCCCCAGAATATATACATTAGTTGCAATCTTGTATAATTATTCATCTTTGAACAATTTTCTCCAGTCCAGCTATTTGCTGAAAAATAGTGCAGGAGAAGATCACCAGCGCTGAACTGGACATAATCAACATTTTCCATTCATGTTTGTTGTATGAACACTCTCTCCCCAAATCTGTTACACTCTCTGTCCTTGGGATGCGCACACTCAAGCTTTCAGGTAACTTAGGAGTTCAGTGTGGCTCTAGGTCAAGTTCTTAGGTCTCAATGTCGCTATGATTTCTCTTTCACTTCTGTGTCTTTGACACTGCTGTGTAGTCAGGGCTGCTACAGAAATACCCCATACTTCCCTCACTCGCCTGTGTGCTTAATCTCCTATTCAAAGATTGATGGATTAACTTTAAAAATTGGGGCAGTTACCGTATTTTGCCATGTATAATGTGTACCATGTTTTTGTGCACATCATACACAGGATTATTATGCCCATGGCATGTAATCATTATACCCACGTATAATGCACCTCATTTTTCCCTCAAAAATTTCAGCAAAAAAGTGTACATTACACACAGCAAAATATGGTACCTTTTAAAGATATCTATAGTCTGCCAAAGCTTAAAGAAACAGTATGCCACTGAACATCTGTGTTTTTGTTTGAAATTTTATATCATTTCAAGGATATTTTTCAGAGTCTGTAATTGGGACCACTGCTTCCCTTAATCTGAGACTGTTCTCTCCTTCCCCTGTCATAGTTCTAAAATCTTTAGGGGATGAGAGTGAAGTAACACATTTTTATTCTGTCATTGTTAAAATGCAGCCTTTTCCAGAAAGTATTCTGTTGGCATTTGCATTGAAATTTAATGACCTTAGTAAAAATTTTCTATTTATTACACTTCTCCATTCATTTCACAGCATGGGTAGGCCACATTTATTTAGCTGTGCTCCTGTGATGGGCACTGAGGTTGTCTCCTATTTTTTTGTTGTTGTTGATAAAAGGAAAAGTACAGTGAACATTCTTGTATTTCCTCTCCCATGATAGATTCATTTTTGAAACAGCTTTATTGAGGTATAATTTAGATACTATATAATCTGCATGTTTTAAGTGTGCAATAATGATTTTTAGTAAATTAGTGTCGTACAATCATTGTGAACTAGTTTTAGAACTTCCCCATATTCCAAAGGGATCCCTAGTGTCCATTTGTATCCATTCTCTATTCCAACTCTAGCACCAGGAAATCGCTAATAGATACACTTTAAAGAAAACTTATTTGGGTTTTTTCCCAAAATAAAAAATTATTAGTGATCTTCAAATAGTTCTCCAAAACTACCCACATTTTTTCCTAGGTACTGGAGGTTAGGAGGAGGCAGCGGTTTCTTAATTAAAGGAGGGGAGCCACCTGTTCTTGAGGAGGAAGGAGACTGTGAAGGGGCTGCGGTGTCCCAGGTGACAACATTTTGGGGAAGAAGTGTTGAGACAATGCATGCATGCAGTGGCCAGGACCAGCTTACATAGCAGGAGACTTTGGCTTGCGTTGCAAAATCACATTTTAAACTCTTGAAGTCAGCTTAGGGATCCAGCCCTACCTCCTCCCTTTACAGATGAATTAACTGAAGTTCAAATATGTTAAAAATTATGGCCAAGGTCACAGAGATAATGGGGTTCTAGAGATTATCTGCCTCTTCACACTCCTCATTCATAGAATGATTAGAGAGAGAGGACATTGGCTTATACTTTTATTTGCCACATAAGCATAACTGTTTCAAGGAGTTTTTGACACTTCTAAATCTAGTGTTTTAGATTTATAAGACACAGAATTATGAAAAACAAGAGGGTCCATATTCTAGGACAGACCTCATTGCCACTGCATTATCCAGAACCGATGATACCGACAAGGACCCTGTAATGGAGGAAATCTAGCACAGCCTTGAAACAGCTGGAAGAGTAGCGGGCTTACCGTTGAGATGATTTGGGACCAGTGCCATAAATCCATCTTGGCACAGGAGTATTAAGTAAGCGACATCATCCCTTAAAGCCTTACCTACACAGCCTTCTCCGTCAGGCCTTCGGGTCATCCCAGGTGGGCAGATGCACATGAACGTGCCGATCAGATTCTTACACATCATGCCTCTAGATTCACAGTCATGTAGTCCTTCAGCACATTCATCCAGGTCTATACCATATTTTTAATAGAAAAAACTATTAAAATAGGAAATTCTCGGGAACGGGCTACTGTTCAGTAGCTTTAAGTCCTATTTTTGGGTTTTGGAGTCCAAAAATGTAATCATACATGTGACATAGAAAGGAGGAGTCCTGTCTTTCTGGGCTGTTGGCTATATTCTATATTTATTAGTTTCAGCTTTGGTCCCTAACGGTAAGAAGTCCAGGAAAAGGCAATCTTTGCTGTAATAAGAGCCCAAGAGTGTGACAATCGGTGAGCTCCTCAACCCATCCTATCTTTGACCTGACTGAACAGACTATCAAGTGTCTTGTTATCTAGGTACGGAAGTCTACCAGCAAAACACTGTCATAAACATTTCTGTAAAGCTCTGGAAGAAGATAGCTAAGAATTATAAAATCACTAAAATATGTTCCAGTATGGCAAGTAAAGTTCTGACCACTCCGTTGCCTGTGGTCTTACCTTTGCACATCTTCTGGTCTTCCCTGAGTGCGTAGCCAATTGGGCATGTGCATTCGTAGGACCCGAAGGTGTTCATGCAGCGGAAAGCACACAGCAGAGGGTTCTGGGCACACTCATTGATATCTGATCAAAGAAACAGGCAGCCATGTATGTGCTCAGCCTAGGATTCTAATTATTTGTTTAAAGAAACTCTGATATATTTCTTGCAAGTCACACAGAAAGCAATGGGATAATGTAACTTCTACTTCTCATGAGGAGAACTAGATAGCCAACAAGTTCATCTTCTAACAAATAACAACTATAAACTCTGAAAAAAATACAAAAACTACTACCTAGAAAAGTTGTTAGTAATGAGTTGAAACTCAGCAAACAACCAGCAAGGCGTAAGTTCTTTATTTTTCCCCCGAAATTACACAGTCCGAGCAGTGGCAGCACCTGGCAGCTAAATCTTCAATAGAAACTTTCTCAGCTTCTGTGGAAGGAGCCTTGGGGCATACAAAGTTGCTGAAGAGTGATGTGAAATCCCCAGAAGCAGAGGGCCAGAGATGGAAAAACAGTATTTTTTTTTCTTTGCATAAAGCCAGCCCAAGCAGCTGACTGAACCATGCATGTGTGGGGGAAATCAAAGAGGCTAACCACTAAGGTTTACGGAGCAAAACTGAAATCTGAACCACTGTCTTCCACAGGCCTGTCAGTCAGCTTTCATTTTCATTTGCATTAACTGCCTGCCAAGACAATAGCATTCACATTCTTAGAAGTAATATAACTGATTCCAGAAGATATCTTTCACAATATCCGGGGTACAATCCAAAATTAAGCAACATAAGGAGGAGTCAGGAAAATGTGACTGGATCGCAAGGGAAAAGACAACCAATGGATGCAAACGCGGAGAGGACCCAGGTGCTGGAATGACCGGCCAAGGGCACTAAGCGGCTACTGTAACTTTCCTTGAAGTAAAGGAAAATATATTTGTGATGAATATAATCATCAACTGAATATCAGAACAATATAAGTAAAAGCTGAGACATTAAGAATCCCTTTTATATCAAGAAGAAATAATAAGAGAAGTATCACTTGCCTTCGCAATTCATCATGGGCCCTGGCTCAAAGCCTTCATTGCAATTGCATTCGAAACTCCCAATAACGTTGGTGCACGTGCCATTTCCACATGGATTGCCTATTGAACATTCGTCGGTATCTGAAAAACAATATGAAAGTGCCATGATGCTTGGAGAAGTCTTAGTAATCGAAGCACACCCATGAATATCCACCTGGCCTCACACATTACCAGGATCTGTGTGGGGCATACGGGACTCTTGCCCTCCACCTCCCTCGGCCTCGGCCGGCTGGCCTTTGTGCAGTGCAGAGGGCCCTGAAGGGTCAAGTGTGCAGCTCTGAGCCCCCAGGCAGCTGTGCTTGCTTCAGAACTCCCAAACCCAAAGAGGGCTGTGGTCTTCTCCTCCAAGAGCAGGCACGGAAAATCATAAAGTAAAGTGGATCTCTTTCCCAGTTAGTGGTTTTGGCAATTATAAATCTCTAGACACATCAGAGTTTGTATATTTTGGTTGAAGGCAGAGGTTGGGCAAATCTCTCCATCTTCACATAAACCAGGCCTACTGGAAAATGTAGGATGGGAAAGCAGTTACTAGCTACCAAATCCCACTACCACCCAGGGTGCTTGAGAAACCTTTTGCTGAATATGAGACATAAAACAGAACTTGAAGTAACGTGGAGCCGACACTCACCCACACAGCGCACTCCAGTGTAGTCAAGATTGTAACCCATTGGGCATTCACAGCGAAAAGACCCGTCTGTGTTGATGCACTGACCATTTGAGCAGATGCCTGGGCTCTCAAGACATTCATTGACATCTAAAACACAGAACTGCCCATGAACTTCCTCATATAAAAAGATATACCAAAGCTGTGTATTCAGAAGACTTACGATTTTTAAACCATATAAACATTTCTTCTACCCAAGAAATATACAATGTATCTACCACAACAGTCTATGGTAAATGTATGCATATGATATATAGTAAATATTGTATATGTACAACTGATACAACATAGTAGACACAGATAGTAAAATTAGCATGCTTTATAAAATAAAGGTACAATAATATACTCATATAAAGGAAGACTACAGGAGGAAATACAACAAACCACACCTTCACGGGTATCATGCAGACTAGGAACGGTTCCATGGCCATAAGGACACAAATCCTGGAATGCTACTACAGAGAAGAAACACAAATTCCCCATTAGTGAAGATTCTCAACTATCAGAGGACCTAAAAACTCATAAACCATATACATACGAATTAGACTTTTTTTTCCTTTACAAACCTGTTTTTAACAAGAGCCTTTTATGTTATTTTTATGAGGTATTTCAAAAGCAGCACTGAGCAAGCATATTTAGAGGAGGTCACCTGAGCCTGCCCAGTTCCTTCCAGGGCGGCCCCTGCCGAGGGTTTCTAGTTCTCCCTGTCTGCTCACTTATCCCTGAGCAGCTGAAGAGCCCTCTCCGCCACTCCTGACACTGAGGCCAAGCCAGTTCCTAGCTTGCTGGGAGCTGCCCTACAGTCCAGTTGTGTTAACAACACCCGGAGGCTCTTGGTCTCCTCCAGCAAACGGCCATGGTACGGACGCAGCCTCTCATCGAGGGCCCTGTGAGCCCCAGGCTGTGTACCATACACACACGGGACTCCCACAGCACCCTGGGATACAATTTTCAGCTCCTCCTTGTACCTCTCGAATTTTCTTTGAAAGCAAGTAATGCTAACCTTGCGGGGAGGGGAGGAAGAAATAACAGAGTAACCACCAGCGCTTACGCATGTGGAGCACAGAAGTTGAGAGAAGTCCCTCAGACGAGGCTGCTCAGTGAACCCTTCAAGTTTATATGTGATAGGGTAATTTCACCTTTAAAATATTCATAAATTATATAGACAAATCGACTTCTAACCAAAATTCCCAAACCAGTGCAAAGCGGCGCTCTGTGCTGTCGCTCTCACCCTCGTCGTCTTTGGGGCACAGCTCGCAGGGGTCCCCCCAGCCCTCTCCCGGCATCTTGCTGCAGCAGCATTTCGCCTTTGTGGTGTTGAAAGCTTTGGGTACAGAACACTTTCCATTTTCGAAGTTCGTGAAGCAGAAGCTCTGGCGAGTATCTGTTCAAGTTCAAGAAAGCAAAAGCACAGTCCTCCTCACTGGTCATTTCAGAAGACGGAACAACTTGCACAGATTCCGACAGCACATTTCGCATGGGGTGAACATATGCAGATCAGATTAGCAGTTAAAAGGTCTGGAAATCCTCAACTGCTGATTTTGTTTGCCAGTTTCAGTTGACTTGCCTATAAAATTTTATTTAATTACTTAAAATGATTAAAATATTTTTATAATGTGCTTGGGAAATTTGAGAAATTATGCTCAATATTATAATGATTTCCAGATCTTTTTCCACCATTACATGGTTGCCTAAAAAGACGATGTAAGTAACTTTCAGTTAGTTAAATTACCTAAAAAACAATTCATATAGGAATGTACAAATCAATCTACATCAACAAAATGAAAGAGTGAAACAAGAATTTTTCCTTTAGTGTGAAATTTTTAAAATACATAGAAACAGCCAGTAATTGAGAGTACCTTAAAATCTGTCCAGTGCATATACTTCTCAGACCTACAGTCTTTTAAAGTAAATGTGCTGAGGGGACAGGGGTTCACGGGAGACCTACATTTTTAACTTACAGATGATATATTTGCCATGCACATGTACTTTGTAGTGACAAATACTAGTATAATGATGCACTGTCCAACTTTGAAGTTTCTGAGGGTGAATTATGACAGAGCAGTCACTTCAAAGCTTACCAAAGCATCTCCGTCCGTTATCAGACAGCACGAAGCCAGGGGGGCAGATGCACTGGAAGCCCCCAGGAGTATTGGTGCAGGAACCAAAAAGACAGATGTTGGGGTCCTCGTCACATTCATTTATATCTGCAGAACAGCAGAATTCATTACTTTAATCAAATCAGTACTCTGTTCAACATTTCAAAATAAATAATTTGTTCATGCTACAGTAGTCTACTAGCCATTGGGTATTTAACATGAAACAAGAGATGATACTATGTAAATATTTTACTTATTCTTTAAAAGTAAGCTATTATTGCTTAAAAGCCTAGTTTCAACACACCATATGACCCAGATTCCCATGTCAATCTCTAGCTCCCTGCACTTGACCCCTAGGCGTGTATATATGCCCACCTGCCTACCTGACATGACTAGTTCCATCAGTGTCTTACGAGCACTGCAAGCTCAACTGGTCCCCTTCTCTGATGATCCTTCTCAGCATCCTAAGTTGGGACCCTGCAGTCACCTTTATTCCTCAACCTGACCATTTAACTTCCATATGCAAAGAGCATGTGACCTATCAATTCGACCCCCTCTGTACATTCAAATTCAACATCATTTGTCACTGGGATTACCGTAAATCTCCTCACTGACCGCAGTGTCCTCCTCTCCTCTCCACACTGCCACCAGAGCTGTCTTTCTAAAATACACGTCTGTTTGAAACTCTGTGCCTATGGAACTAGGAGGACTCTGATGTATTTGGAGAATTTTATCACTCCCACCTCCCCCCCAGAATGGCTCTTTAAATTAAACAAGAATTCCTTACCAGTGATGTTTGGCATTTTTTGTTGGAGGTGCTTATTTAAAGGGTTATTTTATCTAAATGAAGAAACATTACACAGTTCCAGGCATATTAGGATGCAAGCTCCATGAGAACATGACATGTCTGTCTGTCTGGATCACCAATGTCCCCTCAGCTTAGTCTAGCATAATGTCTGGCACACACTATGTCCTTAATGTATATTTGCAGAATTTTCATTAGTGAGTTGTATCCCACTTTCTTTTCTTTCTTTCTTTTTTTCTTTAGACTTTATTTTTAGAGAGAGGGGAAGGGAGGGAGACAGAGAAGGAGAGAAACAGCACTGTTTGGTTGCCTCTCACATGGCCCTCACTGGGGACCTGGCCCACAACCCAGGCATGTGTCCTGACTGGGAATCGAACTGGTGACCCTTTGGTTCCCAGCCCGTGCTCAATCCACTGGGCTACTCCAGCCAGGGCACTTTTCTTTTTTTAAAGAGTTTCTTTATTTATTTTTGGACAGAGGAGAAGGGAAGGAGAGAGGGAGAGAAATATCAGTGTGTGGTTGCCTCTTATGCACCCACCACTGGGGACCTGGCCTGCAACCCAGGCATGTGCCCTGACTGGGAATCGAACCAGCGACCCTTTGGTTTGCAGGCCAGCACTCAATCCACTGAACCACACCTGTCAGGGCCCACTCTTTCTTTTTAAAACAAACAGACAAACAAACAAACAAAAAACCTCTCCTGCAATGCTTCACAGTACTGCCTGTAGCACCAAGTTCAATCCTCTGTGCTGGCCATTCGACGCCCTTTCCCACACTTGTGTTACCTGTGTCTTCAAATGGCCTCCTCTGCTCTGCTCCTTTCTTTGATTAGTAAATTCCTATCCAATATTTCAGCACCACTTCGAATGTCACTGATCCTTCGTGATGAGCTTCCTTGCCATGCCACTTGTCACCGCTACTATCATTATTCGTAGCCTCCTACTCTGCTCCCACATCCTGAACAAACCTCCAGTGCAGCGGCTGTCACACTGGATCGTAAGAGAATCTTTACAGAGCAGGTTTGTTTACAAGCTATGTTTTTGTTAGGCAGTAAGTTACCCGAAGGCAAGGCCTGTATTCCAGCACCTGAAAGGTGCCGTGTTCAGTATAATGTCCACTGTGTGTTAGAATGGATTTGCATGTGTGTATACAAGTGTAAAACTATGTGTGTGTGTGAAGCATTTCATCTAGAAAAATTGATAGAAGAGAGTCAGATCTGAAGAAAATATTTTTACAGTGATGAAAGTTAACTAAAAACCAATTTTTCAGAAATGCAAAAGAGTGGCATTACTAACAATGGATAAATAATATACAAAACTTCTTAAGTATAATAAAATATAACCAAAGCACAGGTGTTTTTTCGCTGAGAAAAGGTAGCTGAGTCTTTCTGACACAGGGAAGCACAGGTATTTCTATTTCCCTCCTAATGGATGACATACTACTACTGCTGTTCCATAACGGGGTAGATCACAAGAATAAGGAAGAACTGAGAATAAATACGGAGGAAGGAAATGAAAGAAAAAAATCTTAAGCGTTCCAATAAACTTCTTACTAAGGTGCTTCTATTATTTATTATTTTTTAAGTATTCAGAACACTAGACAATCTTACAATGAGTTATACAAATCAGACAGAAAAGGGAAAAGGTATATAAACCAAATTGGAATGACTAGGGATATCCATTCTATGTAATTATATGCTCTAAAAATAATTAAATTTAATGAAGTAAACTATTTCCTTCAGTTCTGTCTACATAAGTCCCTTGAATGTGAACAGAAGAGCTACATGGAGTATTTTAAAGCGTTGGTAACTAACTGAAAGGCAAAAACACCCTCAGCCATCACACTAAGATTCTGGTGCTTCTGAATTTCAACAAGACTGTAAAAACTAATTTGTATAAAAGTGAAATAAAGTAACTGTAAAAAGGTTGGCCTTCATCATGTCCACCAGGAAATTCTGGGACCCACTTTTGATGTGGTTACAATGTTCTTGTAAGCTGGAGAAGTTTCAACAGAAAAACATCTGTTATGACAAATGGATTAATATTTTCTGTTTTGACATGAGGCCTTCCCAAGGAGAAAAAAGTCTCAATAGCATTGTCAAGATTTTCTGCTTCACATTTCTGGGACTCTGGACACCTTTAATAGCTGTTTTAAAATTGGTTGCCAAAGATTACAATTTTTGTAGACACTCTTTAAATTCAGTAGAGAGTCTCTGCTGGCATTTGGAAAAAGGATTAGAGTGCACTGAAAATTCTTCCGCTGGTAGAAGACTGCTGTGACCGAAAACCCCACATCCCTACATTCTGTATTCCCATCACCCCACCTTCAAATCATTTCTGATGATTCAATAAGACAAATATATGCAGCTGCATGTTCAACTCCTTGGGTCGGCACACTCGCAGCGGTCTGGATGTCGCAGACTTCCACAGAGTCTGTAGCAGGTCTTATTGCACTGAACAGCTCGGGGACCTCAGAATACATGCAGGCCTTACCGATGCAGTTCTCGCTCTTCACTTCATACCCTGGAGGACAGATGCATCTGAAGGAACCCTCCAAATTCTGACAGGTCCCGGGAGAACAAGAGCCAGGAAGGGCTACACATTCATTGGTATCTTTAAAGATAAACAAAATAAAAATTACTCAAATATGAGATAACTGTTGCCTGTTCCACTTTGGCCTTCTGATCTGCTAGGTTACTACGGACAAATGTGCCCTGAGATACTCTGTGACACCTTGGGTCTTCCTCATTTGACCAGAGGCGACCTTCCTTGTCTACTTTTACTTAGAGATGGATAGCCGCAAGCTCCCAATAAAAACACTGCACATGAATCATTTTCAATTGTTGGCTTATTCCTTACAAGGAATAGTTCTTAACTTGGTCATGTGATCAGATGCTCAAATAAAATGTGAATGAGTCCTTAAGTGGGGACTGGGGGGTGGTATAGAAAACAACAGAAAGACTGTTTATTCATTCAGATACTTACCTATACAGTTCTTGCCATCTGGAGTAAGTTCATAACCTTCATTACATAAACACTTGAAGGAGCCAATTTCATTAAAACACCGTCCATTTCTGCACACCTGACCAAAAAAGGAACTGCACTCATCTATGTCTGTAAGCAAACAGGAGTTAGCTTTTAAGAGACAGCTCTCACACATACACTGTGTCAAAAGTCGCAACTTAAAAACATATTTGTTGGTACACATTTACGAAACCCTACACTACAATTCCTCATCCCCACAGAGAAAAGTGGCTCACAAGTGCCATGTGACTAATAAGGTCACTCAGAGCTCCACCGTATTTCAACCACGACGGCACGTTTTGGATATTAATATAACTCAGAAATTTATAACCACGTAAAAGTTGAAAGTTTCAGGTGAAACTTTCCATTCTTTCCAATCAAAAAAATATTTCTTTTCCCAGAGGCAGAGGAATATATAAATTTAACTTGACTGCATAGTTTGCAACTGACCTTACCTGGAGATAAGCTGACAATATTCAAAGGACAAATAATGGAGCATATTAAATACCGAAAAGTCAATTCTATTAAAAAGGCTCTAGAATTGCTGACATGTTTTACTGACAGAATACTGAATTTGAAAAAAAATATCCTTTGGCGTTAGGTTTTCAGTGAAGCTCAGGGCTGACTGCAGCTGAGTCATTTTCTGGGCTGTGTGAGGACTGTGCTTTGGTCAGAAACATGTCTGGGTCTTCCGTTCTCTGTGGCTGTGCAGAGGGTCTAAGAAACTACAGACAAGCCAGTGGTAGCTGAATAAAATGTCCAATTAGCTGGACATTGTTTTCCCAGTTGCAGAATTTTGAAAAATAAAGAAAACTGAGAGGAACATATGTGGGGTTAAATTAGGAGCTAGGTTTCAGGCATGATGGTTCCATAATGGTAGAAAGCCTAAGTTACTTTCACATCCCTTACAGGGCCATGTGAATTAAGTCAGGCTGCGTGTTAAAGTATCATCAGCGCAGAGCCCGACACAGGGGAACGCAGAAACGACGACAGCACCAGTTGCCATCTCCTGCATTATCTCCTCCACCAAATACAGGCACCTCCCCCACTCGCTAGCAATTCTTATTTCACTCATTGTCTGTTAGGGCAGAGGCTAACCCCCTGCACCGCTGCATAGCAGGCGGTGTTATTTTCCATTGAAAGTCTGACGTTGGTCACAGGCAGAGACCACACAGGCTCTGGGGGCCGACGTGGAAACCTGGTCGCCACGTGCTGCTTCCATGGGAAAGGGCACCCCTGGCTTCAAAAGCCGACGGAGCACGAAGTTCCAACACACAACATGTTAGGTTGAAGATGGTCAGTATTTGAATATAAATCAAGAATAGACTATATTACATAATTGTAACAATGCTGAAACAATGACAGGTCCATCTTCCATCCCAGTCAAAGGGTAAAAACAACCCCACGGCACGGCGCAGTCCCTGTACATCGACCGCCTGCATGGCTTTCCCCTGAATCGACTGGCTGATTGACAGAAGCACTCAACCCAGCCAATCGATCTGTGATTATTCTATGCCAATACTAAGGCTTTGGTTAACTAGAAATTAATGATGTCACATATCTTTTGGCACACATTTGCAATCTGAATAATGAAAATATTTATTTTTTGGTGTTATTTTTTTATTTCAGTGTGCTGTGTGCACGTGGCACAGGGCCACCGGGAGCCTGAGATGGGCGGCGTACTTACCCAGGCAGTCGTTGTTATGAGTGAGCTCGAACCCTGGATAGCAGAGACAGTTATAGGACCCGACAGTGTTTTTACACGTTCCGTTTCCACATGGGTGCCGCTCACACTCATCGACGTCTACAAAGAAACATCGGTTCAAAGGAATCAATTTTTAACGAGACAAACATAGCCTATTCAACGTTCATATTACTTTACTGATTTAATTAGATTGCCCTCATGCAATACTAGGAACTCATATTTACTTAAAAGAAAATAAGTACGAGGTAGAAAAAAATGCTGTATTATAAAATTACAAGAAAAAGCGCTGTTTAATGACTTAGAGGCATATGTAACTCTCAGAACAAGGCTAAGCAAGCATCCTCTTAGAGGAGGTGATTGTTTTGGTTGATGCTTTTGGTTTTTTTTTTTTTATTTTTTAAGTATTTTTTATTGTTATTCTATTGCAGTTGTCCCAATTTTCCTCCTCCACTGAGCCCATCCCAGGAATGGAGCTGTTTTAATGAACAGTTTGCTTGTCAACTGTAGGGAAACTAATCTTTCGAAACCTTGAAAGAATTCTATTCCATTAAGCATTGTAAACACTCTCCCAGACATCTAGAAACCTTTATTTGATCAGTACAACCAAGAAACTTTAGTTTCCTAGATTTTATGAATTAGTGGAATCTAGATTGAAGAAGTCAATTAGAATGCAATATTGTTAGCCTTTAAAATATGAAATTGAGAAAATACTTAGAAAGGTCATTCTCACACAAGAGAGCACATTTCCTAGACTATGAACTCCAGGCTGCTGAACCTCTTCCACCGTGGGGGTGGGGGTGGGGATATTGTTCCTTAGGAAGAAAGCTTTGTTTAAGAGAGGTATTACCAAGGAGTGTAGCTGACTTATCCTGGATGAACTGTTAGGATTGAGGGCAGATTTCTCCATATGAATTTCTGAATAACTGATCTCTTATTTTTTGGCAAATTATATTCTGTCTGACGCAAATAGGGCCAAATCCTCTATGAGTCCTTTGCACAAGCATCTCCTAGAGAACTTTTCCTATCACCGAGGGACAAGTACATGGGGGAGCCCTTAGGAGGCAATGCACGAATGGAGACGTTTTCCTGGGGGTCCTTGCTGTATGGACATACCACAAAGTAAACTAGTTCTGCAGTGCTAAAATCTGACTTTACCCTTCACATGGATATTATCTTAAGTATCAAACGAGTAGATTCACAATTTTAGCTTCTCCTAAATTGAAAACATGTTAATTATAAATAGCCAAGTTATGATTTGATTTTCCCCCTCAAGTGCAAGGCATGGAGAACACTTTCCGCAGAGACAGAGCCAGGAGCTGACATCAGGTTAGAGTAGCGATGCTGAGTTCCAAGGTGTCCACCATCTGCTTTTGAAATCTTATTAATCATCAGCTCAGCACGTACTTACTGAGCACTATCACTGCTTAACTAACTATAACATTAGCTACTGTTGCTTCTAAAAGTTGTCTTTAAGAGTTAAAACTCGAAAGAAGCAGATAAAGCCCATGTATTCAATGATTTTGGGGGAAAAGGGTATATGTACTTACGTATGTATGTGTATGTATATATATATTCATTTCAAAACCGTCACTCTTACTACTTACTCCCTGGCATTCTTGTAGTCAAAAAGGCTTTCCTCCGTGGTGACAGAGAGGGTTACAGGGCACCTGGTACTGCCGTGACTGCCACACAACCCCGAGTGCCCCAGAGCCCATGTGAAAGTCATCTGGGGAAAAAGGCTGTGAACCCTGAATGGAGGAACATATTGTGATGTGTCCCTGCTTACAAATTTTATACTGAATGAAAGCATAAACAATTTAACATAGTTAACTTTTTGCAAGACTGTTTCTGATACAGGCAAGTGACCAAACTGTAGTGTCTCCTGGATGCTCAGCTCCACCTCACCCTCTGGAGCTAACGCCCCTCTTACCCATGCACATGGTCTGGTCCTGAGAAGCCTTAAAGCCATTGTGGCAGATGCACTGGTAACTTCCTTGCAAATCAACACACAGGCCATGACTGCAAACATTAGGAATTTCTAAACATTCATTGCGATCTAAAACAAAGAAAGACAATGTTTCACATATCTGATTTTTATTAAGATTCCTTCATTTTTTTCACAGGCATTTTTCTATAACCTGCTATTAATTATTACACATAGGCTAAAAATGAACCATGACAAAAGCTGAATCAAAATAAAGACTTTAAAGTGTCGGAGACTCTTTCTTTTAAAATCATGCAATTTTTATATGTTGACTGGTATCTCAAGGATACCATTTTACTTTCGGTTCAATACAAGGAAAATCCACTGAAGAGACCTCTTTTCTGAATAAAGTAATCTAATATATATATATATGGTGAAACAGGTTCAATATCAATGAAGAGATTTACTAAGGAAATCTTGTCAAAACTGTCTTTGAAAATACTTTCTGATAGAAAAGCATAGACAACTTTTCAGTGCAGGAAATCTGAAGGATGCTGTGCGCAGTGCCAAAGAATGAAGTCAGCTCCTTCTCACCAACACAGGCGCCGTTGGGCGAGAGTTTGAAGCCCGCGGCACACTCGCAGCGGTAGCTGCCGGGGCTGTTGATGCAGTCTGCGTTTCGCTGGCACAGATTATCGCCATTGCTGCACTCATCAATATCTGAAAGAGCAATACATTCACTTTTATGATTTCAATATTGCATTAGTATTACCTTTACTTAACCATTCGGTCACTGACTCCTAACTTCTGAGAAAGAAACTGTGAAAAATCAGAAAGCTATCTAACACCATTCATGTCCACCGAACTTACACAGAGGGAGGTCACGCATCGTTCAGGTTACCTTCACAGACCAGGAGTAAGTCGTTGTAACTGAATCCTGTAGGGCATTCACAGCGGAAACTGCCGATCTGGTTGATGCACACGCCATTTGCACAAATGCCTGGGATCTCTTTACATTCATCAATGTCTGAAATTGAACAGATTTGATCAAATATATGTTCTGCTTAACGTACTCACCATGCATCTCTGAACAATGGGATGAGAACACACTCGACGTCACCAAAATCAATTCCATACTGGCATGAGTTATTCTGTGCTTCGTGGAAGCATACAGGCCATAAAGGACATTACTTCCTTCAAACAACAATGGAAAATTTTAAGTAGCCGATTAAAGATACCAAATGCTTTCAGTGTCAGTGTAGCAACTGAACTTCCTCCAGAATCACATCTCCTCTTCAAGTTGTAAGTCAGGCTCCCCTAACTGCTGCTGATTAACACATCTGAGAAAGAAAGTTATGTTTTCTTAATTGTACGTTCTTTTTAATATGTGCATTGATAATGAAGGCTTAAAATGAAATTACTTTTATAATCTTTGAGGGAGAAAAGTAGAATGAGCAATAGAAAGTACATTTAGCCCTGGTTGGTTTGGCTCAGTGGGTTGAGCAGCAGACTGTGAACCGAAGGTTCAGACCCACATGTCTGGGTCGTGGATTCGATCCCCCATTGGGGGCATGCGAGAGGCAAGCGATCGATGTTTCTCTCACACATCAATGTTTCTCTCCCTTTCTCCTTTCCTTCCCCTCTCTCTAAAAAAATAAATAAAAACTTAAAAAAGAAGAAAGTACATTTGGAAGGATGTAATTTATATAATTAATAATCTTGCAAATTTGTCAGTAGATTAGAAGAAAGGGATATAGCAAAAAAAGAACACCAGAAACTTAAACATGTATGTATGAAAATAGCAACCAGAAGTTAAAATAAGAGGGGTTACTCAGCATCATGTGATATAATATGCACCCAAAGGAAAACAACAGGTTTTGCTCGACACACACGGAACCTTGAAAAGTCACGTGACTGCCACGGCAAGCGCCAGACTGCGCTGACAGGACAGTGTGCTGGTCACACCAGTCAGAGCCGGTGACCACACTGCCTCTTTCCTGTCTGACTGTATTAGATCAGATTCACATTATTACATTTTATGGGACTTCGGACTCCAAAAACACTGAATACATTTTTACAAAAATTCTACACACATGTATTAAAATAAGCATAAGCTGGAGACAACTCACCAACAGCTTTTCCTGTGTGAATGTCAAAGGTGAACCCAGGAATATTTCCACATATGGTTTTAAAGTCAGCTTTAAAATACAAACAAACCAAATTCACTCTTAACAGTCTCCAACTCCTTCAAAATAAAATTTTACAAGTACTAACTTCACTGCCAAATATATTTTATATTATTCACAGCCAGACATTTTAATTTCAATCATGTTTATTTGGTAACAATATCTGCTCCGAGATGCAAGGCAGAGGTCTAAGAAGTCCTTGCCACTATCGTTCTTGTTATGGTCACTATCGACCTTTTACTGCTCTGATACTAGAAGATAAATAAGTCATTACAAGATTCAAAACATCTACTTCGGGCACATAGATTATTTTTCTTTTGATAAGCAGGGCTTTAAAACCAATCCAACTTATGTAGATTTAAAAACCAAATTAAGAGTACAAACGTAAAAAGGCATGACAAGTTGCACAAAGGCATAGGCATAAAAAATAATTTTGTAATGATCAAATAGGTTATAATGAATAATGAATGAGATGTAAATTTTGTCTTTTTTTTAAAACATAAATGTCTATTTGTTAAAATGTGAAACTTGAGGCATCAAAAACAATACATCATGGAATAAAATAGAGACCGAAGAGTTACCCCTACACATAGTAAACAAAACTAATAGAAACTAAAACAAATTCTAAGTTTTTTCAGGTCCCTAATTTATTGGTTTTTTTTAATTGAATTTATTGGGGTGACCCTAGTTAACAAAATTATACAGGTTTCAGGTGCACGATTCTACATCACATCATCTGTGCACGGTATTGTGGGTTCAGCATCCCAAGTCAGGTCTCCGTCCATCGCCATTTGTCTCTCCGTCCCCTCCCCCACCTCCCTCCATCCTCCCTTCCCCGCGATCCCTGTCACACATTCTAATATGTAAGAGGCAGACTGCTTCTGATGCCCACTGCTGAGTAAAGCTCTTGAAGAGTATTAGGTAAAACACACACAGCATACTCCACTCCAGTGCTATCAGAGGAGGGTCTCCGTACGTTTCACCCACCAACACCCACCACGCATCCTGACTGTACGGAGAGGCCCACAACGGATGTCCAGTTTAACGGCTTCTAATTGCCTGGCAACGTGTGAACTGTAATTTATAGACATCATCTCATTTTATCATCACTATAACCATGTGAATTAGTCACTGTCATTGTTTATTATTCCTATGTTGTATATGAGGAATCAGTTTCAGAAAGGATTAATAATCTACATAAAGTCAGACATAAGTGGCAGAGTCAATTTGACTGTAGACATGTCTCTCAAACCTAAGCCTTTTACCTCCTCTTTCAAAAAGTAAGTAGTATTTCATTCCCCAAACCGCCGATTTTCTACTTCTAACTGATGGAGTTTTTAAATTGCAGAATTGTAACAAGGTTTCTATTTGATTTTTTTCGAAACAAACGATGGCAAGATAGGCTTAATAAAGCCATTCGCCCATCGAATCTGAACCACCAAATGGCACCCCCTGTATCACTTTTCATCACCTCTCATTAGTTCCATTGCATCATCACATTACATAAAACTTTTTAATACATATAATCTAGGTAATATTTAGTAATGAATATATAATCATTGTTTCTCATTGCTCCTACTGGATCAACTTAGTATCTAAAATTATTAAAAATGACCACTTTCCGAAAACTTGAGTAGGCAATAATTTTAAGATTTGTTTTTGCTCTTATCTCTATTTTCTTTCAGTTTTTCTTTCAAAAGAATCTGTACTTCTAAAAAATATTTTACCATGTAACATCAGTTCTATTTTTCTGTCTAAAAATTTCAGATAAGTTTAAGGGGAAAAAATGGTAAAGACTACTTTGACAAAAAGTCTCTTTTATGTAAAGTTTGCTCATCAAATCCATTTTTTGCATATTTTCCAAAATCGAACTAAAATACAACACTAATGAACTTAATGGACTTTAAATTACCACAGGTTTTTTCATCAAAATATTATACCTTCCAGATCTAGGCCAAAGACACAAAATAGTTAGTAAAAAAACTATTTTTTCAGTGATTAAATGAAGGATTAACCAGCATGGTATAAGATAATGAATTAAAATAGACCAGTGCTATGAACTTTAACTCTTTAGCAATGGAGCTTATCTCTAATGTCCAGACTCCTAGTCAACTGACACACCAGAAATTAGTGTTTGTACCCCAAAGAGGGCCACCTGGGTTTCAGAGCCGAGCATGTCTGGTTTTAATGTACGTGTGCTTTTACTAGATGGCCACCTGTATGTCTGTGTCACCACCTTGGCCTTCAGCAGAAGTAGGGGATCTGTGCCTACCTGTCCCCGGGGTTGGGCACGGCTCACAAGGTTTGTTCCAGGCTTTGCCCACGTTGTACGTGCAGCAGCACATTCTCTTTGTCACGTTAAAAGGCAACTCATTCTCACAAGTGGTTCCGTTGTAGCTTCGGTAGCAAAAGCTTTTTCTCATGTCTGCATGCAGAAAAACAAACAAGCCAGCCAATCACATCACCGAGTAGCTAACAGTGAAGCCTACATACACGGAGAGCCCAAACTTTCTCTAGGAACATGACTCTACACAATGTCTCAGTCATCCGGAGACGTCTTAAAATCATTCTTCAGGTTAAACATGAATCATTTTTAGGTTATCATGTCTCCTGTTTCTAAATAAGGGATTTCATTTATAATTTTCTTGGAAAACTAGGTTAATAGGCATTTTTTTCTATATTTAAAAGCATTTATTTATTTTAAAAAGTAATAGATATTAAATTTCAAGTGTTCTCATTTGTAAAATAATGTTCACCTTATTTATTTAACTTCATTTTTATTGCTGACACTATTACAGATGGCCCTATTTTCCCTTCCTCTGCCCACCTCCCCCAGCCCTCACCTTCCCGCTGGCCATCCCCACACTGCTGTCTGTGTCTGTGGGTTATGCATGTGTTCTTTGACTGGTCTCTTCACCTTATAATGTTCACTTTATATAAATGCAAAAAGAAAATTGTTCAAGAACATGTAATTATAACATTTGATGAAATTTTCTACCTTAGACTTGTGTTTTTTAAAAAATGTAGATTTCCTTTTCTAACACTAAAGTGTAAGTGACATACAATATTATATTAGTTTCAGGTGCACATCAGTGAGTCTATATTTACATACTTTATAATGTGATCACTATGATCTGTTACCATACAAAGTTATTATGATATTGACTATATTCCCTGTGCTGTACATTAGAGCCCCATGACTTATTTATTTTATAACTGCATGAAGGGGTAACAAAAGTTCAAGAACATGATACAGAGCCAGAAGTTTTTAAGACTTTGAAATACTTATTCATAAAGATTCACTTTCTGCACTAATTCTGAGACACGAGCATCTCACACGGGAGGTCACCAACTGTGACCTCCGTGATCTCAGAGATCTTCACGTACCCATGCAGTTGTGGCCTCCGTTGACCTGCATGTACTCAGGTGGGCAGATGCAGGTGTAGTTTCCCAGCGTGTTGTAGCAGGTCCCAGGCCCACACACACCAGGATGTGCGAAACACTCATCAATATCTAGAGCAGGCGAGAATATCCATTGAGATATCTCCTCAGGAGTTTATATTATTTTAACTACTGAACAAAGCATAGGATGACTCCCAAAACCCATGTTTCCATGAACTTCAGAATTTAAAATAATTATTACTAATACTCCAAAATGTGCACTGACACGACATGAGGTGTGAATTTCCTTAAAAGAAAATAACCCAATATTAAAAAATACAAATGATCAAAAGAAATTATTCCAGGGTGGCAAAAAATAATTTAAATGGCATCTGCATCTTTTGAATTGAAATTTCATATTTTTTAAATGTAATTGCATTAAAGCCTGCTTTCCTCTTATGTCATTTACACTACATTTTAGTGCTAACTTTAAACTGAACCCAGTTAGGAGAGCCTTTACGTTCACAGCTCCTTTTAAATTAGTACTCATTCAGAGATTCTAGCAGCAGTGCAACTGCTGATTGCTCTCCTTAAATCATACTTCTTCCAGATGCATTTACCTAACGTGTTCCAAAACAAAGGTTATAACGGAAATGCTTCCATACTTAATGTTCATCTTTAGAAGCTTTTACTGATTCCATAAATAAATACTGAGATTTACTGTAAGCTAGGACTTTTAGCTATAATGATGATTAAGCTACGGACCTTGCTCCCCATCCAGTGGGGACAAGGGCCCCTGAGAGGATGACTATAGTGCCAAGTGGTAAGTGGGAGGGGCGGGGGATGCAAGAAAGGTGTCCGCATCACCTCTGCATTTCTTCTTAGTGGTCCAACATGTAGTCCAACATTTAAAAATTACTGAAAAATATTAACTTAATAGACTCATTCAAGCTTACCTAGTTTTCCTATGAAAACTATAATCCTAATCAATATTTGAACTAATAAGTTACTTGATAGTGAATGTTTTCACACTACTCTGGCTTCTTCCTGTTTATATTTAATTAATCCATTTATGCAGAAAAACCAACAGTAAATTATAGCAAATGAGCTGTGAATTAATTTATCTGGCAGTGCTGATATGAAATGAAAAAAGCCATGAACCAGTCTCAACAGATCTTTTGACAGAATGTGAGGATGGAACCCCTTCCCCAGGCCTCATCAGGAACTTTGTTTTAAATAGCGCTGATTGTTTTTTAGTTATCAATTCACCTCACCTTCACAGATGCGGGTTTCCTCGCTGAGGTAGTAGCCTTGTGGGCACTCGCACTGGAAGCTCCCAAAAGTGTTGATGCAGTTTCCTCCCTGGCAGAGACCTGGTAACTCCTGGCACTCATCAATGTCTGCACAAGGGGAGACAGCTCACTTACAACCAAGACCATCGTCGTGAAAGACAGAAGCTCCTGGTAGAGCTTTCAAACACGTGACTTCCACGCGTCTGTGTGAAGGCACACTTAGACAGCAGTTTTTTTCTGACCATGCAGAGTCCTGCTTTGTTAGTGCTTTGCCACAATCTGAGAGGAGTTTTAAAGCAAATTGGGGATGATTACAGTTTCTTTGTGGAACAATGAGACGTTAGATCACTGCAGTGGGTCATACTTTCCTGTGGTTACAAGTGGTTATTTAGCATCCTGGCGATTGACTGTCCATCTGTAATTTTTCAAAATAATCTTGTTGGGGTTGCTCCACGCTAACTTTTTTTACCAGCTTTTCTCTAAAGTTCATGCTTTACCTTGGTTAAACCTGGGTGAGAACTGAAGCTGCACTCACCTTCTAAGATGATTGTGATGGGGTTAGGTCTGAAGCCTTCACCCCCAGGACACAAGGTGTAATATTCAGCTACAAAACAAAGGAAAAAAAAGAGATTTGCAACCCACGTCCAAGTGGCTTACACAATGAATGAGGCTTCAGCAATTGCCAGGCTCAAAACACACATACATTTTCTTTAGTACCCATTCAAATACATTTAAAAGTATATTACGTTTTCCATGAAATACGATTGTTACTTCATAAATTATGTAGACAAGACAACAAAAACCATTTGTTTTAAATTAAAGAAAACACTCTTTTGCAGACCATTTATATCACAACATTTTTTGGCTAGTAAATAAAAACTCAAATACTCCACAATTTACAAGTTTCATCTATGTCCTTATCAAATACATGTTTTGACATAAGGCATAATATGAATGATTTCAGGAGTACAACACAGCTATGAACCTGAACTGAAACAACCTCTGAGGAGAACCAGGAATAGCCTAATTTATCAATGACACCATGGAGAATTGACAATATCACTATTCATATTGGACTGTGGTTAAAAATCATTTCTTTCTTTTTATCATATCATGAAAAACAGTAAGAAGAGAAGAACTCAAGTTTGTTCTATGTAAAACGTTCTTGGCTGGTTTCAGCATAATCACTGGAAGTAGTCCAAATGTAAAAGTTTGGACCTCGCCCTTTCTCCCGTCTCCAGTGCAAGAAAAAACTGCAACTGGTCTTCAGCTACCAGTTTGTTCCTTTCCTCTGCTTCAGCTCCATACTCACTGCTATTGACAGGCGGGCAGGTCTCGCAGGGGTTCCCCCAGGCCTTCCCCAGGGAGCAGCAGCAGGAGGAGCGACTGACGCCCACCCCAATTTCGGTGTTGCAGGACAGGCTCCCGTCTCCTCGAGGACCGAACTTTAGGTAGCAGTTGCCCACACGGTTGTCTGCAGACAAACACAGAAGCTTAAAATTGCCCTTGCCATGGTAAGAATTCTTTTTTTGAGAAAGATCACTCAAATGATGGAAGTCAAGTTCTTGTACATTAATATAAAAGGTGTGTTCCATCCTCAGTACAAAACAACCTCTTGCATAGGGAAACAACCTTACTTGAAATTTTAGTAAGAACTGACTCCTAACTCAAGTTCTACTCCATATTTTCTCGGTCTTGAAGATATGTATACCTGAAATGGTCCTATGAATGCAATTAACTGTTTGTTAGCTGTGATGCCTGAACCTGTAACACATCCATTTCGTAAATGATTCCACATTTCAAACACATCTCTAATAGGTTCTAGCTTATCATTACTTCTTGTTCTTTTTCTTGATTTTGCATAATTAAAACACATACCTGAAGACATTTTTGAAAACTGTGACAGCTTATAATTTTGTTCATGAGAGGGTAGCTCTTTCCTTTGCTGCACAGATGGAACTTATCTTCACTTTTAGATTATCAACACCAATTAGAATCATCAATGATTTTCTTCTATTTCTATATCACATACTTCCTTCCAATAACCCTCGTCTAAACATCTGGGCTCACCATTTGTCTACCTAAGATCCACAGCAATGAAATTTTGAACACAGAAGAAAAAAGAACCTGGGATGGTTCAGGTTCTCATCAAATATTGCATGTTGAGTGTCTTATTGACTAAGACAAGAGTACCATATTTCCTTTGCCTACAGAAATATAAAGTCCACTTCGTCTTTGATTGTGGAATGTGAAAAATTTCATCTAGGGCACTGGCCTCTGAAGACTCATACAGAGCCTGGCATTTTGCTTATATGATGGATTTCACCATCCTTTTTAGAATCCAGACCAGAGGGCTGGTCTCTGTCACTTTCATCTTCTGACACATCCAACAACTGTAAAATGTATCCCACTGTCAATTTTCTTCTCCTGCCATTATGGCCAGAAAGTGAAAACTTTTGAATTCTCAACTGTGTTCAATAAATGCTCAAAGAAGATTCAAAATACAGTGTCTCCAGTCTTCTTTAACACCTTTTTGAAAGGTGATGTAATTAATCCCTTGCACAAAACAACAAGGAAGTTGACAAATGATGCAACGGTGACATTTTATTTCACTATTGGGTCATGTTTCCAGGTGACACCATCATTTTCCACTTTGTAATTATATTCTTTGTTTTTCGCATCATTGGGCATAACTAATAATGAAATAAAGTGGTTCAAAAGAAAAGTAAGATCCCTAACATCTTATCATGTAATGGTATTTGTGAGACAGAGTGAGTCTTTGTTCTTTGGGAAACCTCTACAGAAGAATAAAGCCATGAAGTATCAACCCATATAGACAGAAGTGCTCTAAAAAGAAGCGGAAACAAGAAATTGATTATGTGCTGACAGTGAATCTGAGCACTGTGTTCATTCTTTGCAGGGCTGTCCTGGTCTATGCTTCTGCCAAAAGAACAGAGGGACCTTTGAGATCCACAGACCAACACTTCACATTACCCAGTCTAATTTTTGCCTGCCTATTAGATATAAAGTGATGTTTATATAATTGTTTTGATTTTTCTTACTCTTAATAGCTTTTGGCATTTGTTTATGTTTAGCTTTTGGAGCACTCCCTTTTATTAGTTGCCTTCTCATAGCTTTGGTTTGCTCCAAGGAAGCTTTTAAGAAATACTGAGGCTCCAGTGACTAGATTTCTGGGAGTGAAACAGGCATCAGAATAATTTCAAGGTTCCAAAAGGGATTTCACAGTGCAGCTGGGGCTGAGAACCACTTTGCAATCTGGACTATTGCTCCTCCTCTGACTCCTTTCCTCTTACTCCTCCCACTCACTCCACCCTCTGCCTCTGCCTCCTGTCTGTGTCTCTGACGCCAGCATTCTCCTGCCACAGGCCTTTTGCACTGGCTGCTCCTTTGCCTTGAAGACAAGTTGTCTCCTCTCAGAGGCCCTGCTCGCATGTTCCCTCTTTCAAGGTTCTGACTCTCCCATCCTCCAAGTAACACAGCACGCATCCTACAACCACCTCCTGTGTCAGAATTTCTTCTCGCTGTATCTGTCTCCCTGCCACCAGCATGTCAACTCAAAAGCAGAGAATTTGCTTGGTATATTCCCTCTGTAGCCTCTAGAAGAGAGAGCATTCAATATTCACTGAACAAATAATTCTAAATGAAAAAGTCAGAACTTGGAGCAGCCATAAACTATAACTCAATATATTCTCTAACATTTGAAAACAATATTAAAATTGTGTATAAATCACAGTGGCAAACACTCTCTCCATAAACTGCAAGGTCTGGAAAACCGACACTGAGGATTTGCACTGAAGCAAGAATTTTCTCCCCCGACTTTTTCTTTTCTTTTTTTTTTAAATATTTTTGTAACCTGTCAAGAAATTCTCCAGACCATTTACCTCTAGGTAAACGTTCACTGAGGAGCAGAAACAGAGCAGATGGCAAAAACTGGACAATTATTTTCTAAAGATCAGAGATGTCAGGAATGTTGAAGACAGATTCCGAACCTTTATTACCCCCACCCCTGCCCACTGAGCCCCCAACTTGCTTCACTCCAATAGTTTGGCTCAAGAAATCCAGTTCTCCAATTCCCCTCCTCTCATTACTTCATTTGTTAACACTCTTACACGACCCTGCTCAGAGGAGAGATAATGTATAATCCATTAGTTCTACCACTTCGGGCTGTCCTGGCCAATGCACTGGACAAGGGGCCCAGCAGTTCAGGGCTGTGCCTCAGCTCTGCCATCTGCAAGTTCTGAGACTTTGAACCAAGTCCTGCACCTCTCGAAGCCCTGGTTCCCAAGACTGTGAGTGGAGGAAGTTGGAGCAGATGTCTTGAAAATTCATTTCCAAATAAGACTTGGCAGATAAACACTATAAAAATGTCCATATAATTTGGTAATCAAGAGTTTCTTAAGGGAAAGGACTGTTTTGTTTGCAAATTAATTGTAACAAATACTCACCACGGTCCATTACCACGGGAGGTTGAATATTTAGCTCTAAATAATTCTATTTGTTTGTTTCAGATAGCTTTTACTTACCAACACAACCCACACCAGTGGGGTTCAGCTGAAAGTCAGGTGGGCAGTTACACTCGTAACGACCGGGTGTGTTGACACAGAGGCCATTCACACAGTTTATAGGATCTGCACATTCATCAATATCTAGGAAAAACATTTAAAGTGCCCATGTTAAGATCTTTACTGTGCATATTTCCATTTCAAAATATTTGGCAGAATTTTTGTAACTTAGTAGATCATTCTGAAGCCCTCAGCACAATAAAATAAAGATTAAATCCTTGTATATTCCTAAAACAATTTCCATAGGTCCATCACACAGTAATTATGATAATGTCATTTAATATCCTTAATAGATAAATAATTAAATGTTGGAATTCTGAAGAAGAAAAAAATTATGTCATGATTCGCTTAACTAAAATTATATTTATACATCTATATATGTATGTATGCATGTACGTACAAAATATATAAAGAAATACCTTCTTAGTTTCATGTTAGATATTTAATATTAGGATGTTTATATAAGAATGGATTAATTCCATTAAAAATAAATGTATCAGAATGCAATTTTCTGTTTCAAAAAAAGAAAGTATAACCCAAGGTATAATTTAGCTGAGGAATCTTTAAACCTAGCACAAAATATTCATTTCAACTAGTAAGAACACAGTTAAGCCCATAACTGGCCTACCTGTGCAGTTCCCACCCGTTCTGTCCAGTTCGTAACCATCATCGCAGATACAGTGAAACATGCCCGGCAGATTGTTACACGTCCCAAAGACACAAATATTTTGGAAGGAGCATTCATCAATATCTGAAAATTAAAAAAAAAAGTCATCTCTTGTTTACAAGGACATTTTAAATATTTTGATTTAATGTATAACATTAATTAAATTTTTTATTTCCTCAGGTATTCTCATGCAGTAAAAAAATTTCCTTTTCTCTGACCAGGTAAATGGCAAGCAACTAATGTTCATCTAGGAACAAACATAAAAGAAATATTATTTTATTTTATTCACAGTATTTTAACTGTCTTGGGTTATAATATACTTACCCAGAAAAAAATTCCCCAAAGGTATAAAAAATATAAAAATTAAATATGGACATATGAAAGGAAGGAGATAAAAATTAAAGATAAAAACAAATTCAAAGATTCTATTAACTTAGTACAAAAAGATGTTTTTTAAACATCTACAACATACAAAACATGTAACACAATATTTTAAATATTAAAGATATTATTAACATTACTTAAGTTTAACTTTTTAAAACATTTGTATTCTGTAATTTGATCTATTATAAAGTCAGTTTAAAAAGGGAAATAATTTTTCTAAGAGCACGAAATAAGATCATTCATTGCTCCACATTCCTACAAATTTCATTAAAATAGCTTTATTGAAGTCCAAAATTCAGTTTATGAAACTCTTCCATGAGGCTTTAGCTTCAAGTCAATAAATAAGAAATCACGCCTCATTCATATGAAAATGAAGACACGTGTGTGTGTGTGTGTGTGTGTGTGTGTGTGTGTGTACAGCTGCAGAAATAATCTGTATTTCTCCTCACAGGAAGAAGGCGAACATGCCATACACAAATTACCTCATATTCTGAGAATGTAGGCCAGGCATGTCATTTTAGGCTAGACCATGCAAATCATCCTAAAGTGCTGCCTTAAGTCTAAAAAAGTCTCTGGTCAATTAAATTATGCTAATTAAGATTAAAATAATGAATTTCAACTATCTTAGATTTAAGGGATGGTTCAAATTGTGTTTTAAGTTTAACTAATATATAAAGGTATCTCTTTTTGTGTTGGGGCAATAAACAAAATTATTCTCTTTATATAAATGAATAAAAACTCATTAAGCTAGCTTATCACTGAACTAAAAATAGAATTGTGTTATCAGCCATCTGAGTATGCATTTTACTTTTAAATGATCATTTAAATAATGTTGTAGTTGTATAAAGTAAGGTTTTTTAAGAGAATACTGTCTGCATTCTCTTAAAGAATACTTAGCATCAACTTGGGGAAGGTCTGGGAGAAGTTTTGGAAGATCCTCTGCCACAGATAAAAGAACAGAATTATGAAGAGGAAATTCTGTGTTATGTACAAAGAATTAATTTTGAAATTTTATGTTGGCAGAAATGTCTGGCTACTGCTTACTTGTTCCTTTTCCCACTAACTCTTGTCAAACTGACATGGGTAATAAATCATGTAATTCCATAACCATACTGACTCACATTTTCTACTAACTGGCTTCAGTGTTTAGAAGAAACCAGGACTAGGGAAAAAAACGAAGCTCACTCTACAGCTGCCTTGTGTGAAGTGGACTAGATTCTGCCCAACCCAGCAGGTCCATGTAGAAGAATGAATGCTTTCAGTTTCTAACGTCACATCTTCCCTAAGGCTGACTTTTCATCCTCTTATCTGAGTCTCTCAAAATTGGTGGATGTTTACGGAAAATTCTACTTTCCTTCTCCAGCGCCACTTTCGTCAGTGGGTCCATCTCTACCCTGAGCCAACCTGGGGTGTATACTTTGGTCCCTGGTTGCTGCTGGTGAAGTGTGTGTTTTTGTGTGCACACGTGCTGGTGTTTACTATTTCTGTTCATTTGATTAGACACTAGTGTAGGGAGAGTCTGTAATCTGGTTTCATTTTAGAATCTTTGTCTAGCAGTTAGCCTGAGGTATTTTTTAAAAATGTTTTCTATGAATCACTAAATCTGTTAAAGCCTTACGGTTTATATGAATTGTTTCCCATCTTTTCCTTTTCTTCATTTACATTTTGATGTACTCCTTATGAACACAATGATGACCCAAATGATATGTAACGTGAACTGAGTCTCTAATTTAAAAGAAAATCCAAATTCTTTTTCTTGGAAAGATATGATACTAGTCACAAAGCCCCATTTCTAGGAAAGGAGGGTGATGTCATAACTTAGAGGAAGGAGACATTACTATTAGGCAAAAGGGCAGTCCCCAAAGAGGACTTCCAGTCCCAGACACACAGACAGCAGACTGAACCATGATGGCAAGTGCCAAAAATGGGCTACTTAGATTTTGATAAACACATTAAATAGCAGTGATTGGGGTAGGTAGTATATCATACTTTAAAAGCTGAATAGTTTTTCCACATGTCATTCATTTAGTGATAAAAAAAAAAAGAAATGGTTAAAAAAAAAAGAATGAGCCAAACTTCCAACTATTGGCTCATGGCCAGGAAAACTTCATAAGAGATGAAAGCTGCCTTCCTCATTATTCATTCGGCAAAATAATCCATGCTTAAACGAATGACTTTTTTATGTGCAGCATGTGCTGTGTATTCTGCTTCCAGGTGGAGCCTGTTCCAGCCCTTTTTGTGGTTTCATTTGCTGTAGTTGATCCAACTTGGAAATGAGCTGGAATCCTGGTGACCCACCTTGGCAAGATCTGCTGTCTGAGGCTGGAGTGAAGCCCATCTCACACTCACAGCGATATGCACCCGGGACGTTGAGGCATTGTCCGTTCTCACAGAGATTTATGTTTTCTGCACACTCATCAACATCTGGGGGATAAGCAAATTACATCTCTATTAAGTTCCAAAATTCATGACACATTATCTTCCTTGATCTACAACTAAGTCTCACTGGCCTGAGTGAGTGTTCATTAATATGAAGCAATAATTAATCACATTCACCTACATAAGGGTATACAACTTGATAGTGTAGCTATCTAACCTACACTCTAACACTAAATTCTAACATGATTAACAGGAGGAGTGCAGGGGTCTCTCTCATTTGTCTCAGTCCTCTTTAATGCCAATTTGTTGCATCAGTAAAACATCATTTAGGCATGGCAAAGATCACTGGACTAATCTCAAAAGGGTGTTAGTTCATTTGAAAACATTATAGTGTGAGAAGAAATAACTCATTCCTTCACTAGTTTAAATATTTTTGAATAAATTAGGGACACTCTCTGGGAATTAGGAAAGGTTTTTTTTCATGTCGTTACACTCCTATCAAAATATTCCCATCTTAATTATGCAAATGGACATTATCCATAGACCTTAAAGATAATTTATTAATTTCATCAAATAAAAAAAAAGGGGACGGTAGAAACCATGTTTACTGAGGGCCAGTACCTGCCAGGCAGTGTGTGAGCTGCCTGACGTGTACGTTTCCACTCTAGTCACCAATCCTGTGAGGTTTAGCAGAGGAAGGACCAAAGCCAAGAGCGGCCAGCTGAGCTGCAGGGGTCACAGTGAGCTGATGTGCGGCTGGGCCAGAATCTAGGTACAATTGTACCTCACAGCAAAGCTACACCCTTCCCTAAACACCACGGTGCAGAGAAATGCTAAGAAAAGTGAAATAGCCAAGGTTTAAAAGTAATAATGCTTTAAAATTGAATAGACATGTTTTCTTACAGAGGCATTTGAAAATGAGGAGTCTGTGTTTTTGATGTCGATGATTAGAAGAAAACAGAGTCTTATCTTTTAC
The DNA here is from genome assembly GCA_004026765.1 of Micronycteris hirsuta. Taxonomy (NCBI): domain Eukaryota; kingdom Metazoa; phylum Chordata; class Mammalia; order Chiroptera; family Phyllostomidae; genus Micronycteris; species Micronycteris hirsuta. The sequence goes on along the minus strand of PVJI01004132.1, from coordinate 75,719 downwards.
CAATGGGTTTAAGGTGTGCACTGAAATTCAACTGAGAATCATCTATCTTACAAACAAAAGCATCAGACTTTATGTTCAGAGATGATCCAGCCTTAAAAATGAGTATAATGAGAAGATGTTTTATCCTCAATGAATGTGGAATGAACAGCAGCTAAGTGGCAGCTACCATTTATTGAGCTCCTATGATGTGTTTTCTAAGCCTTTTACATGTTTTATTTCACTTGGTTCTTTCAAAACCATGTGCAAGCTGAGATTTTGATAAACACATTAAATAGCAGTGATGGGGTAGGTCATATATCGTATCTGAGGAAGTTGAATAGTTTTCCCACATGTCATTCATTTAGTGATAAAAATCACAGCATAAATGGTATTATCATTATGACTATGCCCATATTACAGTGGGAAAGCTAAGCCCACACAGGTTAAGTCATTTACTTAAGGCTGCACAGCCAGGAAGCCCCACGGGCAAGGCCTGAATTCAAGTGGCCTGGGTCGGACAGGGCCTGCACTTTGGGTCCACGTGTTAATAAACAAACAAGGGAAAATGACAGTCATTAGCAATAAAGAACAGTAATAAATGTCATTATTTTAAAACTTGCACCAATATTTTAGAAAATTTTTCAGGTTTTTGTGTTTCATGTAAGAGAAAGACACATAGCTGCCTGTAAGATTTTAAACAGAGGTGGGGATTTCAGCCTCCTTTAATTCTTTTTCTTCAAATAAAAAAAGCATATAAGGAGCCCGGAAAGTCATGCCAGAACACACCCCAGGACTCCTCCCACCTGAGCAGGTAAAGCCATCTCCCGTGAACCCTTCCGAGCAGGCACAGCGGTAGGAGCCGGGGGTGTTCACACACTGAGCGTTGATGCTGCACTGGTGGGTTCCATTAGAACATTCGTCCAGATCTGCGTGCCAAGAAAACGTAGCAATAAAGTTCAGAAACAAAAATGGAACATTTAAACACTCAGAAAGGTTTTCATTTGTCTCGATTTAAATGGAAACTAGCCAAATGGAATGTATTTTAGTAGATTTCTAAGGTCACAGTTCTAATTCTCTAAGATGTCAGAACCAGAATCCAAAGTCCTCATGCCACAAACAGAGGCAAAGAATAGAAATTCAAGCAAGTTTTGAGGTATCTAATCAACTAGCTTTTAATGACTAAAAGAAAACCAGGGCTATATTCCCTTCTGACTTCTACTCAGAGTATATTTTATCACTGGTTTCATTATCAAAAAAAGAGGGGGGGTCAATTTCTAAGATACTACTGAATTTCAGAGCCAAAAAATTTAGCATAGATTTATCAGGTTCATTTTACAGATGAGGAAACTGGTATGTGATTCTTGACTTCGAGAAGTCCATTGTTTAGTGGAAAAGACAGATGTTAAACACAGAAAATTAAGTTAAATACTGTTACACGCACCAAGAAGAAACACTACGAAGTGCTACGAGAGAATAAAAAAAAGGCATCTGATTTGGAGCACAAGAACAAGGAAAACTCTAGTAAGGAAGTGCTTTTTAGTTAACGTCAGACGTAAATGATGACTAAAAGCCTGCTCAATGGAAGTAGGGAAGGGTGTTCCCTGCAGAGGGAACAACACACACAACGATCCTGGGTAGGAAAAGAACTTGGTGTGACAAATTAAAGGAGGTCAGAGTGACAAAGCACCAGCAGGGCAAGAAGGTGATGGAAAACTGAACTGGAGAGATAGCAGAAAGATGCCATAAAGGTCTTACAAACCATAGAAGGAAGCTGATTTCACCCTAAATTCAATGGATTAAAAAATGACAATCGTGAAGAAGACACCAGGTCCATGTTTGAAAAGATCTGTCTGGCTGCTATCCGAAAAATGGATGAGTAGGAGGGCCAGAGAGGATAACGAAAATGGCTGAGACCAGAGCAGGGGGATGGCAATGGAAAGGAGGGAGTGAATGTAATGAATGGTACTTTGGAGGAGTGCTGCCTGGACACAGCTGAATCCTTGGTAATGGAGACGGGCTATTTTGCAATAGCTGGCCAGCATGAGAGACGGACAACAAGCCCAGAATATGGAGGCCAAAGGAGAGAAAAACAGTAGTCAATGGGACTAGAAAAATAGGAATGGGGATATGGCTGAAAAGCTGTTGATTAACATCTTATTAATGATAAGAGATGGCCGCACTAGAAGTGGGTAGCAAGTGGTCTGGACTAAAAGTCATCAAAGAACATTCCTTCCCAAAGTGATTTGGAAACTATGACAATATAATTCTATAGTCAGCTCATAAACATTTGACAAGTATATAACAATTAAATGGATGAAAAAGCATATTCAAATTAATATGTTATTCATAAAAGATTTTAAAGCTATTCTTTAATGCTTACTGCATGCTTGTAAGATTTTAACAGGCAATCATGAGGAGGTCAGTTTAGCTTGCTTAATTTTCTACTTTTAATTGACCTGGACAAGTCTTACCATTTGGAAAATGCTTTATTATTAAGGCATGTAAAACACTGAGCATATTACGCAGTACTGTGCATGACACCAAGGGTAAAATCCAGTCTTCTGCCTCACAGCTATAGAGACTTATTAAACTTTGGCTCAAGAACGATGAAACTTAGAATATGGCAGCTGCCCTCCCATTCTCTTTCTTTGAATCAGATCTCCTGCAATCCAACAAAACATTTAGATGTCTCTGGAAGAATTCTAATTTCTATTAAGAAGCTGGCATTGACCAATTACTTCAGACTTAGGTTATCTGAGAAAAAAAAAAAAAACCTTTTCATTCCCTTCCTTTATTTCACTGAGTTTTAAATCTCAATGATTACTCTATGAAAAGATTGGGAAAATATATTAGTCATTTTCATCATGCAGCTGTTTGGATTTCTGGCTGCACATCAAATAATTTTTACTGAACAACACACTAAAAAGCAGATGCCAAGACATACTGTTGTAATTTGATCATTTATACCAATGTTAAAGGAAACTCTTAGATAAGAACTATCTTGCAACTAAAGATAGCCTTGGTTTTCAAGAGATTAAATGAAAGAGAACAGCATGCTCGTACTCAAGTATGTGGGTTGACAACTATGTAAAGAAGAGCCTCAAAGAATTTTGGGCCTTAGCAAAGGTTATTTCCATTCCAAACTCACCAATACATTTGATGCCATTTCCAATCCAGCCTTCTCTGCAGCTACACTTGAAGCTTCCTGGGACGTTTAGACATGAGGCATGCATATCGCAATTGTGGGCTCCAATTTCACATTCATCCACATCTGAGAAAACATAGTTAATATGAAGAAGATAAAATACAAGCTAATTAATTCTCCCCTGTAAATTTCTGTGTAGAAAAAAATTTAAAGTATGGAAATATCTAAAACTGTATGAAGAAAACATTAACATTTTTATTTTTTATTTTTGTAGAGTCCAACAAGATTTGAAAGGTCATGATGCAAATCAAGCAAGCCCTTCCCCAGAAGAAACTGCCAGCCTTTTCCCAGTGGAAGTGAGATGCTCCCGACCCCTGACAGATGTGTGTCGGCCCCTACCCACCCCAAGGGCCCTTCTTCCTTCCTGGGCTCAGACAAAACTTCTAATCTGATGTAGAAGGCATCAGATTAGAGATGGCAAGAGAAATGTTATTTCTGAAAAGAGACTGCTTTTCTTTCCTATTAATTTTCATGAAGATAAGAATAAGCCTGGCTTGTTAAAGTGATAGTATATTCTCCATTTAAAATTACATGATCATACAATTTCAAAACAAAAATGCAAACATCTTTTTTTCTTAGTGTACAAAATGCTTATTCCCCATTTAGTTTCTCTCTTTTTTCTTTCAGACTTTGTCTACTTCAGTTCTCTCATAGCTCTGTGGCGTTTTCTTTTTTATTTTCCTATTTAAAATAATGGTCAAAATGGTCCTTTCAACTCTTTTTAATTTTTTTAAAGTTCTGTCATTTGGTCTCACAAAGACCCATTTGTATTGACTCTGACGTACAATATTTTTAATATTTTGGTTCTCCTAAAAAATGATGCTATTACTTTTGTAAAATCTCCTCACTGATTACTGACATTTATTAAATACCTACTGTAAGCCAAAAAAAAATTACATGATCATCTGCATTTTAAAAGTCAATACAACATTTTACAGAGTTTTTTAAAACCATCAATTTAATGGGTACATTTCTATTTATTTGACAATATATAACAATATTCACTGTAAATGTTACCTGAAAAATGATGAGGCTTTTGCCTATATAGCATACATATATACACATAGATATATATACATGCATAGATATGTACACATATGTACATATATAAGTGTTCCCCAAAGCTTTCTAAAATAGAAATAGTATGTTCTATCCAGCTCAGTGATTACATATTACAGATCCTGAAATTACACACACACACACACACACACACACAAACTAGTGGCTTCACATCAACAGATAGTGGTGAACACGCAGAGTACACCTTCCATTACTTGCTCTTTCCCAAAAATACAACCTAAGAGCCAGGCTTCTGGCTAAGCCATCCTCCACCTGCCTTGAGCAATGAGGAAGGCAGGTCCAAAGCAATGAGCTTGGGACTTTCTAGCTCTCCCCACCAGCCCTTTATGCAAAAGGCTAAATCTACCTAGTAGAGAAAGAGAACAAGAGATAATGGGGTGAGTAAAGAAAGAAAGGAAAGAGAAAAAAAAAAGGCAGGCACTTGGGACAGAGGGAAGAGAAGACAAAAGTAAATGAAAGAGAGAAAAGAAAGCAAGGAAAGTGTCTAAATAGAATCTAGATAAACTTTTGTTAGTTTAAAAGAACTTCAAAAACAAGCCACGACTGGGATCTCTTTACGTGTTTTGGTGCTCCTTGTATCTCCCGTTTGGGCAGCAGTCTTCCTAAGAAAGTGAGCACTGCCGCAAGAGCCTTGGGGCCCAGACTCCATACCCACTCTCCACTCCTTGTCTGGACGGCAGCCAGCTCCACACGGGGCAGTGGCTGAGACGGGGTGCTACCACAAAGGTGAGCCAAACTCATCACACATGCTCCACGTCAGTTACTCACCACACACAGTCACAGCCCAGTGTGGGTAACAGCCTAAGAGATGCCATGAACGGATGATGTTTAAGGTTTGCTTCTGAAATACAAGAAGCCGAAACACAGAGGAGACAAGCTTGAGACCTACCTGTGCATCCTGTGGTTCCCTTCTTCACCGAATAACCCAGCTGACAGTGGCAAATGAAGGATCCCTTGGTGTTCTCACATTCCCCAAACATGCAGATGTTTGAATTTAAGTCACACTCATTCACATCTAGAAAATTCATTTTCAATGCCTTGGTTATTACCTGTTCATCTTAGTAGTTCAAAAGCTATCTTTTAAATTTAGTAGCATAATGCTAAAATACACAAATAAAATTTAAAATGTAATCTATTTGCAGAACACAATATTGCAGATAAATAGAATGCTTTTAAGGACTTTTTTTTTTTTTCAAAAAATTTTTCCTTTTCAGCTTTTACATCTTTTAACTTAATAGCTTGAATTTTTTAAATAAATGAAAAAGCCTCTTCTTATGTTTACGTGTGTGTATAAATGTGCATATATTTGTATATGTGTATGTGTATATAAACACTTATCCTGTTTTGACAGTACCCACCAATGCATGTTTTCATGTCCATTGAAGCCATGAAGCCATCATAACACAGACAGCGATACTCTCCGGGGATGTTGGTACATTGGCCACCATCACAGATATCAGGATTATTTTCACATTCATCAATATCTGATGATACAAAATTAACATCAAGTGAAAGGAAGGATGGTGTTTATTAAGCTCAGATGTTTTTTCCCATCCAGTTCAACTCAAATTATTTAGAGCCAGATTTATAAGACAAAGTTAATTAGATGCACAAAGTCTGTGTATTTTCTGTACCTGCGCACGATCTCCCATCTGGCATCAGGGCATAACCCTCGCTGCAGCTGCACTCGTAGCTCCCTTCCGAATTAGTGCACTGGGTATCACAGCCTCCATTCATTATCATACATTCGTCAATATCTGTGAAAACATTGCTACCACATTACTTGTCAGGGCTACTTAAAAAAAAAGAAAAGAAAAGAAATGACTTTTTCTTCTTTTGAAACTAATAAGGCTTAAATAGCTTTGGATTTTCTCCCCATGCTTTGCATTGATTTATCATCATACCATTAGTCTTTCTTAGTTCTTTTTATTTCCTTTTACACAGCATTCCATTTGATATTTAGCTCTAGTAACCTAAGATTAAAGAGCTTAGAAATATATTAACTATGGAGTTTAGGGAGTTTTCTATGATAAAACCAGAGACTCCTCTACAAAACCACTAAACCATGTTATTTTAGAGATCTGCCCCCATTCTTAGACTCATTTTTAGGACAAAGGACTCTCATTGACTTCACTGTACAGTCAGTGTCAGAAGTTGTCCTCAGCTGGTTTGAGATGTGTAAGTTCCAGACCCACTTGACCTACCCCTTACCTGTACAGCCCTGCCGGTCTGGCGTGGCCTGGTATCCGGGATTGCAGGAGCACTGATACGTTCCAATCATGTTCACACACTTTCCATTTCTACAGAGATTGTCACTCAAGGAGCATTCGTTAACATCTACAAAAAGATACACAGAGTTAATGTTTTATACAATAACACTATCACTTAAACTGTCAAGCACATGCTGCATTGGAGCAGTGGTCTCCAAAGGGCTTTGTGTACTTCAGGGGGAGGTAAGATAATCTCCTGAGGCATCCAAAGAAAATTCTGGAATCTATAGTTCTCTTACTTCTATCCACAACAGTGCTGTCCAGTAGAACTTTCTATGATGATGGAACTGTTCCATATCTGTGCTGTCCAATTGTAGCTCCTACTGATCACTTGAAATATGAATAATGTGACTAAGAAATTGAATTTTTAATGTTATTTAATTTCAATTAAATTTAAATAGCCACATGTGGCTAGTGACTACCACATTAGGCCACACACATCTAGCACATGCCAGTAAGGAAGCTGCAAACATTTAATAGATGAGTTTACACTGGCACACGCAGCTGGTCCCATCAAATGGTCAATTGTTGATGTTTCCTGAGGGAAGGCGTCTGCTTCTGCCAAATGGAGGGGCTGATTACAGGGCCCTCACTTGCTTATCAGTTTTCATCGTGTTGTGTGTTTAGTATGCCTGGATAGGTGACCTACATGTTATATTCCCTATTTTAAAGTAACTAATTTTTATAAAATAAAAAGATGCCTTAAAAAAACTCCTACAGCCCTGACCGGTATGGCTCAGTTAGTTGGGCATCATACCACCACGCAAAAGGACGCTGGTTCAATTCCTGGTCAGGACACATGCCTGGGTTGCAAGTTTGATTCCCCAGTTGGGGCATACACGAGAGGCAACCGATTGATGTTCCTGTCACATACCAATGTTTCTCTCCCTCTCTTTCTCCCTACCTCCCCCTTCCTCTAAAAATAAATAAATAAAATCTTTAAAGAAAACTCCTGCAAAAATCTGTGGAATAAACTAGTACTAATATTGAAATCACAAGAGAACAGCGAGAAAATGGTAGCAACACTTTTCTTCATACAAGCTATTTATCAGACCAAATGTAAGGTAAAAACAATGACAGTATGATCAGATGTAGCAAGAAATTCATCCCAAATTCTCAAAATTAGTAAGAAGACTATGTGACATACAAATTTATCTCTATGATCATCAAATTATTTTTATATACATGCAAAAATATGTATTTACATTGTGCACTGCACCTTTCAGGGGTACTTTTTTCCAGCTCTAAGATCCATCAAAACCAATTACCAAACAGATCTCGGAGTCACTGTGTGACAGCCATGAATAAATATTTTGTGGTTATCTACGTGAAAATGCTATTTGTAATACTATTAAAATGAAAGAAAAATATTTAAAACTTTTAAATTTACTTTTTTAAAATGTCTGTTTAGTCTAGAATTTAAGATTCTTCTAATATATTAGCATCTTGCTATAAATAGGGTTTATAAATAAATATACTGAGATATGCTTAAATTATCTTTTTAAATGGAGTTTTGTGATCTGCTCTATTTTAAACTGCCTTATTTGCTTATACTTTCAAGAAAGATTTCTGTGAAGAAAATGTTTCCTGGCTAAATCCAAGTTTTATAGCCAGTATGCTAGAACACAGTGAGTTCAGAGGCCTTTGTATATTTATGAAAAGCAGTTGGCTGGAATGCCCAAGCCCAATCACTGGTCTCGTCGTGTGGACCCTGACATCCTTACTGAGCTCAAGGCCAGTGAAGAGACCTTGGTGTTTCTGTGAGAAGAGGGAATAGAAGGAGCTCACATGTTCACACACGTGCGAGCAGACCCTGTGATGACAGACCGGGGCACAGAAGTAGACTCTGCTGAGTGACTGGACAGGTGAACTATCAGGGAGCGGCTCCAACAGGAGCAGCTTTCCCACCCCAGCCACCAGGAACTACATGGCCTTACACAGGGTCCATCACACAGGGTCCTTCCACATGCGCTTGTAATGAAAAAAAGGCTAACCAGGATTAAGCCGGCTCATTCCAACGTGTCGCTGAAGCATTCTCTAAAGAAAGCCTGAACCCAAATGTAGGGACTCTGAATTTCTAATTTTTAATCAGCTAGATTTCACATGCCCAAAACAAGTTTATTAGAATCAACTACTGATCTTTATCATGTTTAGTAGTTGAGCTGGGTGGGTGCTAAGGAGACAAACTCACCCACACAGTCCTCACGTGACGGCGACAGCTCGTGTCCCAGTGGGCAGTCGCACTGAAAGCTGCCCTCAGTGTTCACACAGGCGCCACCCCTACAAAGGAGAGGGTTACGTTCACATTCGTCAATGTCTGAAAGGTAAAAACGTGAGATCCATTAAAGAACTCTGAGGAACAAATGTTCACGCATACAGCATGGGAGAAAGAATCATTATGTGAGGTGTGACTCAAAAGACAAGCTTTTGGAGATGGGATAATGCTTGCCTCACTTTTCCTATTGCCAGTGGATAAATGGTTCAAGTTCTACTCTCAAAGACAGTGACCTATCAAGGAGTTTGTATGAAATGGGCAAGCTCCCACGAAGTAAAAATAAACAATATTTGCTTTACATCACTCTAAACTCCAGATATCATTTATTGCTATCTACATCTCTCATCAAAATGTAAGAAAAGTCTTAAGACTTATCACCGCTACATGGCACATGGTAAGTCCTATAGGTCGATGAAAATGAAAGAGTGGGCTAAGAGGTGGGTAATCTAGAAGGGTTTGTAGTAACACAAATAAGGAAAATAATGTGGAAACTGCATGGCTCAGTATAAAGGTTGGGGTCACCACACAATGTCCCACATTTTAAACGAATCCTTCCTGAGTTTAGTCCATGTTGATTTTAGATTCTTTGAATAAACAGAACCCAGTTTCAGTATCTCACTGCCATTAGGCGCCAAGAGGTTGGGGCTCCCCAAGAGCTATCTAGGAGCAGACTTCCTGTCTGATGCGGAAAGCTGTTCTCTTCCACCGCAGCTGCCTGCCAAGCATGCTGTTAACAGCTCTGAGACAAGCCGAGGTCGAGCTAATGGGTCTGTGCTCGACTGGTTTTGCGACTGGAGAGGAAGAGCGCAAGCACGCTTACCCATGCAGTTCTTCATCATCATGAACCCGCTCTCGTAGCCTTCGAAGCACTCACACTCAAAGCTGCCTGGTGTGTTGACGCAGATCCCACTTCCACAGAGATCGGGAGAAATCCTGCACTCGTCGATGTCTAATTCATAGGTTTTAAAAGAAATTAAGAAATGGAATGAGATGAGGTATTAAAGAACTGAGAGAAAGATTCGGCCTTCCAAAGGAAGGTGCAGCACACTTGAAATGCTGGAGCAATCACTGGCTAGCAGTATGAGGATATGTTTTGGGGAGATCAGCCGGAGGGGATCAGGGCCTCAGGCACATTCCTTTCCCCAACTGCCAAAACTGTCACAGCCAACGGGCAGGTGGTGCCTTTTTGCCTTTAAGAATTCTGGAACTGTGGACTTCTTTTTGTGGCTTTGAAATTGTAACAGAAGGATGAACCAAGCAACTGCAGTATGAACTGAACAAGGCAGGTGGTAGAGGAGGCGGCAGTGGACACATGAACAAAGTCTTACTCATGATGCAAAGACCGTGCTGGTTCTGCCACCCTAAGCCCTTGGTGCAAGAACAGGAGGCCTGCTGCCTCTGAACACAGGGCCAACCACGGGCAGCCCGCTCACCTGGAGCCAGCGAGTGCTCCTACATGGCAGGGCTGAGGAATGTGCCCCAGTTCGTATTTTTCTGCCACATTCAGATGTGATCTAATTTTAAATATGCAAATTAAAAAATGATGCATTTGTTACTTTTTATATACTAAACGGGAGTCTTTAATAGCAGCATTTATATTATCAAAGCAGGATTCTCTGAGAAATCTCCCATGCCTGTAACCAAGATCTTTTACTAGAGAAGTCAAGTCTATAAAATATGATAAAGAAAACATGACTTATTTTAAAAAAACTTTTGCCACAATGGGAAAAATTGATTTTGCCAGCATCTGTTTATTTTGATGAATCTCAATGTTTAAGTTTTTCTGTAACAGGATCTATAAGTCACTAATGTGTCTATGCTCTCTTGGGGGTGTCGGCCACTGCTTTCTCCCAGCTTTTGTTTTTTTGCTATTGATTCTCCCTACTGCAGGCCATACTAAAGAAAAAATATATAAGTAATTACTTTCTTTTAAACAAAAATCATAAAATTCATTGATTCAACTAAGCAGCTAACCATATGCATACTAATTCTCCTACTTTTTTTATCTATTAGTATTTAGGAACTGATGGTGAGAGTCACTGAAGAATGTAGAACAAGTCTGATGGCAGAGGGGGGACAAATCTTGGCTCATGTGATGTGGCGGGAGCTGCAGAATAGAGCAGAGACTGGAACCGGACACCTGGCACAAATCCCCTGGGTGTAGGGCCTTGGGAGATCATTTCATTTCTCTGTGTTTCAATTTCTTTATCTGTAACATAGGCAATATAGTAGAATCCACCTCATGGGGAGTAAGTGAATCAATATGTTAAGTGCTGAAAAGAGTTTTTGTCTCATAGAAAGTACCATACTTATGTAAGTTATTCCCTGATTAAGAATTGGCAGAAAGGCATGACATAAAATGCACAGGTGAATAAAAATAACGCATTTCAGAGAAAAGAAGTCGTAGTGTTGCTGAGCAATAGAGGCTGATCATCGGTATAAGGGCAGGCAGGATGGGTGTGACTACCAAAGACAGCAGACGTGGGGAGAACTCTGGCCTTGAATGCTGTGAAGAAGGGCAGCAGGCAGTGACCGGCTGTCCCTCACCTTATGCCCCACAACAGTGCAGTGCTGCCAAGTATCTACCTCAAGTTAAAGAAAGTCAGCTCAGAGCCATTGAGTGATTTCACTAATTTCACACCAAAAAAAAGAAGTGGAGTCAGAACTGGAAGAACTCTGACCTTGTTTTCCCAGGTCTAGGATTGTCTGAGTAATGGGAGTTATTTTGTGAGAAGTTAAACAATCTAAGCCCTGCTTCAGGATGATAAATCTGGCGGTTGTGAAAATGAAAAGTCTGACTGTGGAAAAAAAATGGGTTGGAAGATGTCAGAAGATTTTGCAATGCACTAAACACCATGATATGTTGCCCAGTTCTCCCTTCAGGAAGAAAGGACTTACTTGTCCTTCCCTCTCAAGCTGTTGGGACTGCTGCTGACAGAAAGCATTGAGATGTAAACTGTCTTCAGGAAATGCCTTGGCTAAGAGGAAATCTGGGCAGACGTATCCAAAGGTTGACCATGAAGTTACATAAATGCCTAGCCCCTTTGTCCTAACTCAAGAGAATTCTAGTGAGCCGCCCCAGACCCAGAGCCCCCAGGGACTGCCTCACAGCTCGACTTCTCCCTCTGTCCATTCCTGCTTCCTTCCCCTCCCTCCCCTAGCTATTGATTCCAGGAGCAATCCCTAAAAACTTCCTGCATGTTAATCTTTTCTCAGAGTCTATTTCCTCAGGGGCCACACCTGCATCTGCAATAGTCTAGAAAAAATATTTTAAGTACCTGTAACAGCCATTTTGATGGAAGAACATACGTAACTTTGTCACTTGTTCATCAGGAGAGGGAGATGTCAAAATTAAGTGTGAGGTTTCTATCCTGAGTTAAATTATCCTATCAATTCATACAAGGAAGTCCCTGGGCAGACCAAGGTGGGCAGGGATGGGACAAAGGGTGATTAAGGCAGGGAGAAACTGTCCAGATTGAAGTTAGAAAAGTTTGAAGAGCGGAGGGTGAGAGATGGCACCCAGGAGTGAGCTAACAGAGGCCACCCGTGAAGTCACGATGGTGGGTGCAGTTCTGACAGACAGAATGCTAAGAGAGCAAAGGACTGTGGAAAATGCCCAAGGGATGGAAAATGCCAGAGTCAAGAAGAATCTGTGAAGCTTAGAAAAGGTATATCACAGTCGAGGAAGGGCAACTGAGACAGGAAGTACCATGGACACCAAGACAGAAGAAAACCAAGGAGGGGATCTAGCCGGAGATTGAGGAGAACATACACAAGAATAAGATTTTTTTAACTTGAAAAAGTGTTTTTGCAGAACATGTATATGAAGGAGGGCAACAGTCCAAGTTACACAGGGTTACAAAGAAAACGGTTAGTGAAAAGAGAGGTGAGAGGAAGAAGCAGGAAAACAGGATGATAACTTGAGGGAAAAGAAGGGCTGAGGAGATGTTTTATTTATGAGCCCAGGGAAAGGAGCCAGCACAGAGCGGGAGGTGCGAGAGAGAGACGCGAGCTCTGGCGGAGCAGGGCTCAGGGTTCCCCGAAGCGGGAGAAGGGAAGGAGAGTGAAAGACAGGAAATAACTGGAAAGTTGAAGAAGAACATGTCTCATTCTCTGAAAGTGAAGAGACTATGGGAGGAAAAGGACATTTTATTAGCAGAGAGGAGGAAGTGTGAGAGGGTCCTGGCAATCAGATCTGGTCTCAATAAAGAAGGGAATAAATAAGGACCTGAGAGGGCGTGTGGGTCCGAAGAGGCTTAGAAGTGGTGCTGAGAGAATTTCAGCGAGAGCTGGGAAGACTTATATACACGTGCGGCCGGGCAGCTGCGGGGGCCTGATTGAGGGGATGATCTCAGGCAGCGCTCCGCAGACTCTCCCCACCAAGCTCAGAGCCCAGAGCAGGAAAAAATGGTGGGGGGCTAAGAGCTGGGATGGGCACAGGAGGCACAGCAGAGAGACAACGCAGCGGAACCTCAGAAGACCAGAGGGACAGTTTTGAAGTGCTTCTGAGGTAGTTTAGTGTAGGCTGGGTAGGTCCATGAGTGAATCTGGTGCTACCTTACGGAGCAGGAAGTAAGAAGGGAGTCAAGAGAGACGTTTCAAAGAAGATGATGAAGATGTAGCATGTGTGAGGGCAAAAGAAAAGGGAAAAGTCCAAAGAGAATATAAATATTTGGGATAATTTGTCTTATTATTTAATTAAAAAGTTAGGGATTTCATATTCATTCAAACTTACTCCCTTTAAAGGGAGTACTTAGATAGAAGCATATGAATGCTGACTAAAGAATACTTATTATGAAAACTGTTCACGGATAAGGAAAATAAGTTACTACTTTTCTATTTTAAGCTATTTACCATTTTTAACAGAATACTATATCAAGTGTATACAATTGTTGATTTAATGGCTATGTTCTTTAGTACTCATATATTCTGAAAACCCTATTTTATGTTGTTCCTGTAGATATAATGAATGCCATTTTTATGCTATTTTGCAGCACTCTCACCAGTCTGGAGGAGTGGTTTAAGAGTAGGGAAAAGGAAACAAAAAGAAAAACGTACATGTTCTCAATGAGAGGATAGGCTTTTTATGCCTATACTTTCAAATAACAAAAGGAAGAGAGCCAGGGTTTATCAAATACAGCAAAAGAACAATCTTACCTGTGCAGTTTCTTTCCTCCATGTCTAGAGCAAAGCCACTATTGCAACGGCACTTGAAGCTTCCAATGGTATTTCTGCACTTTCCATAGGTGCACATCCCAGGAAAAGCTTTGCATTCATTGATATCTAGAAGCAGAATAAAGCTGGAATGGAGAGCTGGTTGATATAAAAGAGCATGCCCATCACTTTACGTTTAAAATCTATTACAATGGAAAAGAATGTATCCAAGTAAAAATGGGGATATCAAAAATTTCAATGATCACATTAATGCCACACAAAGAGTTTCAACTGTGAAAAAGATTCTGTATTCGTCACGAAGAGTTCTGATGCCCTTATTTCTGCCCACTTGTTTTGTAAAGTTTAGGTGTGGGTCTAGAGCAGGGATGTCAAACTCATTTTTACCGGGGGCCACATCACTCTCCCGGTTGCCTTCAAAGGGCTGAATGTAATTTAGGACTGTATAAATGTAACTACTCCTTAAGAGTTAGGCGAGAGCTTGGCACTGCCGCTGGGTGGGAACAAGGTGCCAGCCGGACAAAACAAGGTGGAGGGCCGGATTCGGCCTGCGGGCATGTGTGTGCCACCTGTGCTCTAGAGGAGTTATGGCTGCATCACAGCTGCATCTAGTCAGGCCATGCTAAGGAAAGCAGAATTACAGTAGAACAATATAAGAAAAGTGAAATTAGCAGACTGATTTACATTGTACTTCAATACCATCTTACCTAGGTGATTTACACACCCAGGATAAAGGTTGGCCACAAATTATGTTTAACAAAGACAGTAAAGCAGGCAATCAAATGTTTGAAGCGAAACCAATTCTCACAGGGTGTGGAGGGTGTGTTAGTGTGGGGGGCTGACAACGCCACTCAGTTACCTTTGTAGAAGGGCCTCCCAGTAAGGACATCCCCTCTGTTAGCAAAGCCAGGCCCCCTGGGGCACAGGGCGTCATACTCCTTGGTGCCAGGTTTGGGGCACTCCTCACACTCGGTGCCCCAAGCTGCCCCAACGGCACAGCAGCAGGCGTCCATGCGGAACTTCCCAGGGACAGGATGGACGCATTCATCTTCATCCCACTTCAAGTAACACTGCTCCATGCGGATGTCTACATGGAGGGTGAAATCACAGTTTGAGATGAAGCCATACACCGAACACTCAGGTACCAAAAGTCTGCTTGGCGCCGGGCATGAGGCCAGGTCCTGGAGCTACACCCGTAGGTGGGCGGCCCAGTCCTGGACTTCCTAGAATGGCCTCCACAATGACAGCCATCAAATGAGAGCAAAGGCGGGTTCTCCTTTAGCATTACTTAATTCTCACAAGCCACCTTTAGGAAGAAAAGGTTCCTTTGTGATGAGGCCCCTTCATACCATCACCTACGATCTCTTTCTTGTATTGCTCGCTTCAGAAAGAATAAAATAATTTTGGTGACAGATTCTCCTTGTTCACTGGATTGCTTAAAGTGGCTTCCAAGCAGTCCTGTCGGATCCTAGTCATAAACAGTAAATGATTAACACTATTTGCCAATCTGTACAACTATTTTTTTTTATCCTCACCTGAGGACACGCTTATTGACTTTAAAGAGAGGGAGAGAAACATCGATGTGAGAGAGAAACATAAACGGTTGCTTCTCGCATGCACCGCAGCCAGGACTAAACGCACAGCCTGGGCATGTGTCCTGACCAGGACTCTAACCTGCGACCTCTCGGTTTACAGGACGACCGACACTCGACCAACCAAGCCACACGCCGGGCTGGTTGGCACAGCTGCTAAAATGCCTTTATAAAGGAAAACTGTCACTGTGCAATGTTTTTTTTCCCTGCAAAACTAATCTTTTGCATTATGGTTTTTGCTCCAGGTTATATAAATCAACTCTAATAAGGGGCCAAATTATTTAAATGTCATATTTTCCCTTCAACTTCAAAGCATACTAATGTTTCAGCATGCTAGCTAGGACCTTAGAAGATCAATCAATAGTCACAAAATAGGGTAAAGTAGCACAATCTATAAATAGCACATTTATCTGTTAGCCAATAGAGTTCTTGGTCAAACTACAGTCAGATGCTTTGCTGTTAAATTGCAAATATGGATAATGAGTTCAGAAAAGGTTTTCCTTAACCAAATAACATGTTTTATTTGATAAGAATATTTCAAGATATTAAATCATTTCCTAAACCTGAAAACTGTTCAACAGAAGGAAAGAGATCTCTAATGGAAATGTAAACACAAATAAATAAATGTGCTTTCTACTTTATTTACTGTCAATAGTGACTCTTTCAAGTTCTCCACCAAAGTAACATCAACTCCAGTAACTTCCTTTAGCTTCAAGTTACATACATTTCCAAGTATTGTAATTAAGAAGTCCTATTTTTTTTTAAAGACTTTATTTATTTATTTTTAGAGAGAGGAGAAGGGAGGGAGAAAGAGAGGGAGAAAGCAATGTATGGTTGCCTCTCACATGGCCCTCACTGGGGACCTGGCCTGCAACCCAGGCATGTGGCCCAACTGGGAATCGAACTGGGACCCTTTGGTTCCCAGCCCGCGCTCAATCCACTGAGCTACACCAGCCGGGCCAAGAAGTCCTATTTTTAAAGAAAAAAAAATAGCTGGTACATTTTTATTTTGGTTTGGCAGACCGAATATAGGTATTCACAGATATACAAGGTATGTATGTACTGCCTTATACATCTGCAGTAACATCAACCCGAAGCCACATTCTCTGCCAGTGTGAAGGTGACAGTAACCCGATGAGCCTTGTTACCACACAGCACTCGGGCTGGTCTCCCAGCCTGCTCCATCCTACGCTGTCACCAGAGAAGAAAGGACACTAACAAGATGTGACAGTTTTGATTAAGTACAGGTAGCCTGAGAACTCTGGCTTGAGTCAAATTGTTTCTGAAGTAATAGAGGTAATTTGCTCAAGAAGCTATTTGAGGATTAGTTTTTTGTTTTTTAAAAAACCATTTGAACTAAGTATGTAAAATGTTACGATAACCTGGCAGAGTAATCTGGTGTCTTTACTACTGAGGTCTCTATCAATATTTACATCAGGAATCTAAACACTGTCAGCACACCGGCCACACATGGCCTGTGAAGGTTCTGAACAGCTCTCACAGAAATTAAAATACAGATCGCGAAGCTTCTAGATGGTATATGTACTCTACAGCCTGCTGCAGTCCCCACCACTCCTTATTACCACTTCACTCATCTCTGTTACCTGTTGTCCCCTGAAAGCACTGCAGTTTGGGACCCATGATCATTCAGATCAATTCTAACAAAGCAGTTTACCTCTACTTTTATTCTCAGAAAATTTTACATTTTTATATGACAGTATTTTCTTGAAAATTTCTCACATCCCCAACTACAATGAATTGATGTAGCATAACTGAAGTAGTGACAAAAACATGTAACCAAGGATCAGAGATGAAAAACTCAACATATCCTTTTAGAATATTACAGATGGTTTAATTCTGAGTGATGTTATTAGAAATTAATTTTGCTTAGTGATAATTCACAATCAATGATATATCGTCATATATATTTCTTTGGTCACTGAAGGCAACTTGATTTCATTAGTCACTTGAACAAAACTGACACTCATCTTCAAACGATACTTTACTTTTCTCAAAACTTCGTAAATTATTTAACCATAAAAATCTGTAAAGAATTTTTCCTTAATCAGACTTTGGATATTATAATTTTTAAACATTTCCATATGATTTTACACTCCTATTTTATATCCAAATTTAAATATGTCATCAAAAATGTACTTAAAATGAAATCTGTCAATTATAATAACTGCATAATGTTGCAAACATTTTTTTCTTATTACTAATTTTATAAATCTCTGACATATACATAAATACCTTAAAGATCTTTGAATGTAAAATAACATTACCATTGTACATGCTTTGTCTACAAGCTTAAATTTAAAATACAAGCCTATATAAGGTTATTTTAAAACTGTTCTATAGCACATTGGATAAAATCCTATAAGTAAATAAAAAATTGCGCAAATACAACATAGAATTAATACAAGTTTCTTTTTCAATCATGAAACTCAAACTTAGACAAGCATGATACCAATAAAGAATAAGGTCAACAAGGCATTCCTAATAATACAGTGTTGAAAGAGCTTCTTCATTTTAGTTCTTTAGAAAATAAAGCATGAAGGAAATTTAAACTGTAAAGGTAGTCAAGGAAGAAAAGGGATGGTCAACGTTTTCAAAGAGAAAAAAACATAACTTTGACCTTGACTTTCCCACTGCGGTCTAAGGGCACAACTGTAGTGGGCGGGTAAATGTTCCCTTCAAACCCTAGCCTCCAATTTTTCTTCCATGTTTGAAATAGAGTTCTCTTACTCCACTGACTCATTGTGAAAGGCTGAGCCTGCCTAAAATATCTTATTAAAGAAACTGTAATTTTTGAGGTAAATTCTTGAGCGATACCATCTTTCAGTATTATTATACAGAAATCATTTCACTGAAATACATTCATTTAAAAAATACCCATTAATAACTGTCTCTCAAAATATCTCACTTAAAGCGTTTCTAGTTATGGACCTCATGGTTTTGGACTGGTTCCAGCCCAAAGAACAAAAATAATTCCTGGCTAGTTTCATGCATAAAATGCACAAGGGCATGACCCTTACCCAAACACACGCGGCCAGTTCCATCCAACGTAAGGCCTTCCGGACACTCACAATGAAAAGATCCTTTGCTATTAATACAGCGTCCGTTTGGACAAACGCCAGGAAACACCTCACACTCATTAACATCTGCAGGGAAATGAAGCAAGTGTAGGGATAAAGATATTACAAATAGAAAAAGCAGGTGTAGTCTTACTTCCTACATAGCAGATTCAATTTGCAATACAATGTGAATTATTACTTGAGTTAAGCAGAAATATTCCATGATACAGCCACTGGTTTTCCGAGGTACCAGCTGTGAAAATTACCACAGCCTTGCCCGCCCATAAAACACAGCCCAGACGGGTTCCTCTGCCAGTTCTTCTGTGCCTTAAAGGCTAGCGGTGGCCTCGTGAAAATTTTCACAACAGTATAAAGAGAGAAAATGGGAAACTCTAAGCTGTTTCCTCAGAATAGCATTCTGAAGCATTTATTCATTCCATTGAGTATTTTTACTGACATTTCAATGTTATTGAAAATGATACCTCCAAAGTGTGAGAGTCAATGTTCATTTTATGTACTGCTCTCAAGATCGACAGTGTCATCCAGCAAAACACCCACCTTCGCAAGTAACACCTTTAATCCTGGCAAAGCCTCTCGGGCAAGCTGTATCTGTGAGAACAATGGGACACATTTTCACTTCACTGGAAGAGGAAGTACAACTGTCTTAAGCTCAAGAAACAGTCTAATGGAATTAAATGGAACTAAATAAAACCACAAACGGGGGTTTTAGAGGCCAAGGGCGCCAGCTGCCCTCTGCTGAGTTCGCTGCAGCCCAGGACGTGCTGTGGTAACTGCATCAGTGCTGAACCACGGTGAGATTCCCCTGATGTTTCCCACAAAGACTCCTTTTTGCTTTCACATTGCCAATTGAATTACAAATAAAAGATTTACAGAAACCTTGTTCTATGGGGACACACGCAATCAAGGACACTGGAGAATATCAATAGTCATCCAGAAGCTAAATTCTAGCTGATTCTCCGCCTTGTCTAAAATACTCAGAAGGTCTGATATTCCAGTAAAAGGATACACTAAATATGTATTTCAAGAAATGAATAAATCCCACCAGAAAAGATAAAATTTTAGGGATTGTAATGATCTTATTGTCTTCTTCACTATGGAAATACATAGTGAGCTGCCTAAAGGAGGGAGAGGCTTTCCAATGAGAAGCCCAGAGCCCCCGGCTAGGGTCCTACCTAGTTCGCAGCGCTCACAGGGGCTCCCCCAGGCAGCTCCGAGGGTGGCGCAGCATTCAGATTTCAGAGTGGCTCCATTGATGTTCACCTCACAACGGTTGTCCTGAATGTTGAGCCAGCATGTCCCTTTCAGGCTGTCTAAAAAGGAATAGAAAAGGATGGGGAGCTTGCATCTCTTATATACAACAATGATATTTTTTACAGTATTAAAAAAACCAAAAGGATTACTTATAATAAATTTAATAGCATATCCTTTGAACACATTTACATGTGAATGCATTTAAAGATAGTAGTATATTACATACACATAAATCAAGTATTGCACTATATGTATCTCACATGATATGGTAATTAATACAATTACATCTGCTGGTATTCTAGGAGCAGCCACTGCTGCACAGCATTTTATGCTGATACTTGCAAACGCAATGCATTATTGTAAAACATCTTTACTTTTGTGAAAAATACACACAAGGTTTATCCTTTATGGTAACTACTTTGATATTTAATATTTTATCAAATAAATTTCCTGAAATAATCTCTCCTAATTCCCCAACCAATAAACCACAAACAATTTAGGTTCTATAATTAGAGAGAAGACAGTATTTCTCCAACTGAAGATAGTGAATCTGATGAATAATTTGAAAACAAATAAATCTAAAAGATAAAGAAGAAAATAAACATCACCTATAACACTACCAGTAAGACATACCAAGGCTAATATTTGATGTATTTTCTTGCAGGCATTTTCCTATGCATACCTATGCGTAGTTTTATCTCCAGTTCAAACAGCAACACATGCTTATGGTAAAGTATTTGAGGAAATAGAAAAGAAACTATAAAATTCATTTGTAATCCAACCATCTAGCAATAACTACTCCCAACATTTTTAGACTATGTCTTCACATCAAATTGAAGTTCCTCGTTAACTGACTGTTAAATAATTGATTTTGAAGCAGCAACAAGGAATCCAGTCAAGATTAACACGGCAAATACTAATTGGGTAAAGCCTATCATTTACAAAGTCATTTACAAAGTTTCTCTTGTAGAACTGTGGCTCTCGGTTCAGTGTGCATGACGTCACCGAGGCTCTTGCTAAGATGCAGATTCATGACTCTCCAAGTATGAGGCCCAGAATATGCATCTGACCAGCTGCTCCAGTGGTTCCAATGCAGATGATGTGCAAAATAGTTTAACAAAGTCTTAATAGCATATTGTGGCACACAGATTTGGAAAACAATAAAGAAAAAGCATATCCCAATAGTATTTATTTTAAAACTCAATTAATAATATGGGCAGATAAAGTTTTACTGCTAAATTCAACAATAAAAAGAAAACATAACCAGAAACAGAAAAGGAACCACAATGAAACTGGCAGGCCCATGAAGGGATAACCTGTAATTCCTGATTCGCTCTGGAACACAGCGGTGGGTGAGAGGAAGTCACCTACAGCCCAAGCCTCTGGGACAGAGGTTAAAACAACACAAACAGCTCTGTCCTTGCCTGGACACAAACAGCTGTGGGACAGGGTCGTGGAGAAGAGATAAACAGCCAGTTTGCATTTTACTGTTTTGAGATTCCTTTTGGGCAGAAAAACTGTATACAAATGAAAAAGACTTGCTCATCAGCATTTGTATCAGGCCTCAAATTGCAGACTTTTTATAGGCTCAAACCTGTAAATCCGTAGCACAGAGGAAACAGAAGCTCCTGTAAGGCTACTATGGATGTAAATAGTCCAGACACTGTATGCTTTAAGAACTAGGACTAATTACTAATTTATCACCTTGGCTGTAGTCATTTTAAGATATATTGTAATCGTACTTGCTAATATTTATTGAGTTAGCCACGAGCACTAGTAAAGGCTTTCTATGTAGTAGCTTATTTACTTGTTAGAATAACTCTATAAGTTATGTACAGGTTGCAGATAAGAAAACTGAGGCACACCGAGGTCAACTAATTTACCCAAGGTCACCACCCAGTTAGTATAGTGTCAGCATCAAGTCAAACCTGCATGGCCTGATTTCACAGACCTCACTCTGTAACACCATGCATTCTCTCTGTCTCTCTCTGCCCCGCTCCTTTCTCCTTCTCTCTCTCACTTATTTGTGTGCATACAACACACAAAGAACACACATGTAGTTATACAGTCAAAGGTTAGATAAGATGAAGTACTGCCATTTGCCGACAGACAACATGGATGGATCTTGAGAGTATCATGCTTAGCAAAATAAGGCAGAAAAATTCAAGAACCATATGCTCTCACTCATATGTGGTATATAAAACTGAAAGCAACAAATGAAAAAAACAGGATAAACAAAAACTCACAGACACAGAGAACAGTATGATGCAATCAGAAGGAAGGGGGTGAGGAGAGGTAGTAGAAGAGGGTGAAGTGAGTCAAACATATGGTGACAGAAAGAACTGACTTTGGGTGGTGAACGCACAACGCAATCTATTGATAAATGAATACATATATGTATTATTATAGAATTGTACACTTGAAACCTATGTAATTTTATTAACCAATAGTACCCCAACAAACTTAATAATTTTTTTTTAAATCTCTGAAAAAAATAAAGCAGGATTAGCAGATCAGAGGCTACAGTAATAACCAAGGAGAGAAATAATGGTGGCTAAGATCGAGAGTTGCCGGCGCTGATGGTGAGAAGTAGTTGAAATATGGATAAACTTTAAGTACAAGCAACAGGATTTGTTGATGGATTCAGTGTGGAGTTTGAGAGAAAGGCATCAAAGGTGACTGAAAAATTTTTGGCTCTTGAAACTCAAAGAATGGAGTTGTCATTTTTCCAAGACAGAAATGATTCTAGGAGACACAGGTTTAGGCTGAAGGATAGGAATTTGGCTTTAGATATGTTAAGTTTGAAATGTCTATGAGAAATGTCTCCAAATGGAGATACTATGCAGACAGATGGAAAGGCAACTCTGCAATCAGTGGAGAGGCTGAGGGTGAAGAGATGAATCTGAGAGTCAATGTGGAGGCCATGTAAGCACAAGTGTAGACATACAAAAAGTAAAAGGTTTGGAGACTGACCTGAGGTACACTCCAAGGTGGAGAGCAGGAAAATATGAAAGGAAAAAAAATTGAGAAACTGGACCAGAAAAGAGAAAGGAGAAAAGGAGATCAAAAATGAAAAACTTCTTGAGAAAGGGAGAGTGATGAACTGTGCCAACCACGGCTAACAGAGGCTAAGATGAGAAATGAGAACAGCCCACTGGCTTTGGCAACAGAGGTCACTGCCCTGGTCACATCCACGCGACTGGACGACAGGGTGCAGGCCCAAGCCAAACACGAGGGAAACTGGTTCAGATTATGGGGAGCCATCGAACGTGAGCACTGTAATGCATTAATAAAATTTACTGTTCTATCATTTTTAATGATTTTCAACAGAATACAATAGTCTTTTCAAGCAGTTTATAAAACAGTTTAAGATTAATTTATATTTAGGAAGTCTGCAGAATAGATTCTAAATTCCTAATTATTTTTAGTATCTAACTAATTCATGTGTTGTAACTTAATTTTAAATTCATAATCACACCAGGGAATTTTTATTTTGTTCTAAATTTAGAGACCGTATGAAAGTGCAGTTTGTTTGCAGGCTCAACCCGGATTAGAACCACTTGACGGTCCTACCAAAAAAAAGCTTCTATATATACTGTTTTCTATTTATTTCCTTTTTAAAGTTAGAGTTCTGTTTTAAATGAAAAAAGCAGATAAAATGATGTCTAAATTTTTTAAATATTAAGTAACTATCTTTCTGAGCACTTTTAGGCTGGGATATTCAAATTTGATCATAATAAATAAAAACACATAACACATTCCCTGAAAAAAATATGGTGGTATTGCCCAACATAATGACTTGGGAATAAAAAGCCTTTGTTCTTTTTTCATTAATAAGTATAAGGGTAAAAGGCCAAAATAACAGAAGTGTTTATGATGAAGTAGAGCTAAGATATCTTTGATTGCCCAAGTGGCATACAGATTTAGTTTTCTGAGACATTAATTAACTAATGCTGAGTTCATTTCCTTTGCATAATAAAATGACTCTATCTCAGTTGGAAATTGTGGCTTAGCAAAAATATTTCTGCCTTAGCAGATCCAACCCACATGCCTCCTTCCCCCACCTCCCACTCTGGAATTCTATAAGAAAAAAAGTAAGGCCCCAGGCAGATGGCAGTCTATTTCTGAACATGGAGAGCTGAGCAAGCCTCACATTTCACCAGCTGAAGTAGGATTTCCAAAGGGAAGGTTCTCACTGGGAACTCTGGACTTGGCCATGTCCCTTCACGTAACAAACAGGTACTCTAGCACCATCGTATCAGCTGATAAATACTGTGAACAGCAGACATAACACTGAAAACACTGTTGTCTTTAGCAAATATTAAATTGAAAGTTCGCACTGGCTAGATAACAAAAAACTTCCAATGTACATGGTACTACATATGTAAAACTGAAATATTTTCCTAATATATTTAGTTCACTTTAAAGGTAGATACTAGCTAATGATATAAATGCCTAGCCCACAGGGGGCAAACACAAGGCCCGTGGGCCGAATCCAGCCCTCCACCTTGTTTCTACCTGGCGGCAGTGCCGAGCTCTTGTTAAGGAGTAGTTACACTTAGACATCTGGCCCTTTGAAGGCAACCACGAGGCTGATGTGGTCCCCAGTGAAAATGAGTTTGACGCCCCTGGCCTAGCCAAGGGAGCCACAGACAGTAGAAGCAGGAAAAAAATACAGACATAGTTTTCAAATTTTCTTACACCCTTACATGTGCAGAATTGTTCCTTATAGTAAATGATCAGATGATGTCGTTTTATGTATGCCCTACTGTCATTTTCAAGAACTGACCTTAAAACAGTTATTTTCTCTTCCTTGAAGCCTATAAATTTGTGATTGATGGGAGAAATGAGAAAAGAATAAATTCTCTCTGTGTTTAAAGCTTAAAATCTTCAAATTCTTGTCCTGTTAACTGAGTCCAAATGCTATCACATTTTTGTTGAACACTGAGCGTTGTTTATAAAAAGTATGCAGCAGGGATTTGATTGTACTGATGCCTAAGGCATTCTTAGAGTAACAAATATAAATATGTGTGTGGTATGGAAGTGCTTATAACTTACAGCATGATGTATCTATCTACTTCTAAGAAATGAATACTTCCTAGAATCTAACGAAATTTAAGGGCCTGTCCAGTTTGTGCTATCATGTTTTACTTCTATGTTGACAACAAGAGAAAACATCTAGAGTAACTCCTAATTATTAGCTTCCTGGAATCATGTTCTATTTGCAGCCACAGTGAGGTCTGAGGTCTCAGGTCGTCTCTGCAGGGAAACTGACACGTTGGCACCTCGTGTGCATCTTACCAATACAGATCAATCCTGTGGAGCTGAGCTTGCTGCCGGGAGAACATTCACAATTGAAAGATCCAAGGTTGTTTCTGCAGGCCCCGTTGACACATGGGTTGCTTTCACATTCATTTATATCTACAATCCAGAAGGAAAAGATTCTGTTAGAACTGCCATGTGTTTCTGGAAAATATTATTCCAACAAGCCATGCTATGCCAGAACGTCTGGTAAACTTGGCCCTTGTAATTTTAATATGGATCTATGAAGCATAAAGTGAATGGGGAATAGAGACACGCGTTGTGCAGTGTGGGTACACATATACACGACTGGGGACGCAGTAGGACTACAGGAAGCGGCCTATTGGAAAGGGTTTCATATGTGAATCCTCACTATTTTAGTACAACTTTACATAAATTGGATTAATTGTGCCCCATATTA
This sequence comes from Micronycteris hirsuta, assembly GCA_004026765.1. NCBI lineage: Eukaryota > Metazoa > Chordata > Mammalia > Chiroptera > Phyllostomidae > Micronycteris > Micronycteris hirsuta. The sequence goes on along the minus strand of PVJI01004132.1, from coordinate 50,075 downwards.
AGATGTCATTGTTCTGTGGGAAAATTTGGATTTTGACTCCATGGAAAGCAGCACATTGCTAGGTGTGACGTGCAGTGCGCGGAGGTTGGCTATATGGCTCCATCAAGTGTTAGAAATTCAGAAAGCCGGCATTAGAGAGAAAATAGCACCATGCTGGCTTTAACTCCAAACTCCGGAACATAAATCAGAAAATAAGGGACGACATTTCACCCCCGGGCCCAGCAATCTCCTCCAGTCCTCACCCACCTCCCTCTCACTAGCTTGTCCACATTGACAGGTTTGGTGTGGAGAACGTCTTTTATTTTAAAGTGTATATATATGTTTGGTAAAATAAAAAAAAGCCAAAAATCTTTCAATCGCTTCATATAGACCTTACTAGTATTAATTTGAGTCCTAAATCAAATCATATATCATAATCATAAACAATTCCTGCTGAGAGTCAGAAGTAGACAGAATCAGAGTACACCTATGTTCTCAAGTGGTGACTAATGAAAATGTCCAACCAATAAAATTAAAAAGTTGAACAGGAGTTAGTTAAAAATAACTGCAAGTTTCAGGTACAATACTAACAACAATATCAAAGACTGACTTTCAGTATAAATTCAACCACTCAATTTAAAGAAGGGGTACACAGATTTCTTTTTGTACTTGGTTAGTTATCTGAAATAGATGAACATACCTCAAGAGTTTTTTTGTTGAACACTAACTAGGGTCTCTGAGTTCCCCAGAATACTTATATCTTCTCGAACACCCCTTTGAATTAAATATAACATACTACATTGAGGAAAACACACAGATAAATAACTGTAACATTGTAATGCTTGCTCTTGAATGTCTCAAGTCAAATATAAACTGAACTGGTCCTGAAAAGGCAGAGTTCACTGTTGATTTTCAAGTCCATAGACTTGAAATGCAAATTAAAAGTCAATGTGGAAAACAGGTGTGTTCCTTCTTTGCTACTTCAAACTACCAAAGAAGTATCCTCCAGGTGGTAATTTAATTTCTGAAGTAAAAATTGTTTGAGGAAATATAAATACATCTTCCTTTCAGGTTGTCTGTAGCAAGAAAACCTCTTAAAAGAAAAATACAATAACAGATTTTTGTAAATATAGCACAGATTTGGAGTGAAAAAAATCTGTTCCAGAGTACTGAAATTCTTTCCACAGAAACACAATGTAAAAAAAGAATCAGATAGTCAGGAAGCAGATAACTAATATGAGGACAGACTATAGATAGCTCACCTATTTCATTTGTCAGAAGCTCCCAAAACAGAAAAATGTATCATATGTTTTCAAAATCTCTATTTTAAATTAAGCAATTATGAACTCAAAAACTATAAACACATGCAATGACAGCTACAGATATCAACTGTTTAATTTTTCCTTAAATACAATGTTTTTATGTTATAAATGTCATGGAACCAGGAATTGAAACAGTTCACTGTACATTCCTGGAAATAAACTTCAAAGAACATCTGGTTTACATTTAACTAGTTATGTCACTGGAAACACAATCTAAACCACAGTGCTTGCTGTAAAAATTTTAACTTTCATAGGCTCTCAGAGCTCAAACAAAAAAGTAAAATAAATTTTTTGTAACTTTAGTCTGAAATAGCAGAGGAACTTTATCATTACTGCTATTATATATTTAAAATAGCCTATTGAAAATGTGAATGACAAACAAAATTGCTGAATATAGCAAATATATACAGAGAAAGTTAGAGGCTGTAATGAATCTGCTAATAATTCCCCGTCTAGTCTTTGGAAATTAGGTTAGGAAGAACAGAATGAAGAGAAGTGCTTCAGGCAGACAAATTTACTGTGTGAATTTGATGGTGGAAATAAGGAGGTGACCCAAAGGAAAAAGAGATTCGTGGCCTTCAGGTCTATTTTTTTTTGCAAAATAGTTAATAAAATGCAAATAACAGTGGCAAGAAAATGTAGAAGTAAAAGTTACTTGTTTAGGTTTCTCATAATAAATCTTTATTTCTACCAATGTCACAAGGTTAGAGTCAAAATATTTCTCTATTTCTTTTTTATTTATGCAATATAAACTTCTTTCTTATGAATGACAGATATAAAATATATTTCATATTAAAGAAAATGCTCAGATTTATCAGGAACAATTATCCATTGGACAAAATGAGGGAAGAAAACTGTTTCTAATCCTTATTATTGCCTGATTTTGTATTAATGTGCTGTAATATTTATATCAGTCAACACCATTATTAAACACCATTTGCTCCTACTCTTCAATTGCTCATGTAACCACAAGAGTCCCTGCTTTTTCTTTCTTTTTTGGTATGTTGGCTGTTAGTGCCCTTCAACTCCATCTTACTTGTTACAATGGAGGAAATACTGGTGTGCTATAAATATCATTGACAATTCAGTTACACAAACCAAACTTTGGTCAAACAGAATCAAAGACACTATCTATTTGGTTCTCCATTATTGTATCTCTCACAATAGCACCAAAGGGCAATACTGCTGTGAACAGGGAAACCAGTCCTAATAATCGTCAGCTTCCCAGTTGGATCAAGAAGCTGTTCTAAACCGTTCTTGCTTTCAGAGTTTCTGAACGTTTAACAGAAGCTTAATCCTCCAGCGGACATTAGATAAAATGATGAAAGATGGTGAGAAGGAAGTGTGGAAAGTTAGGAATTAAGAAAAAAATGATTAATAAACTCTTGAAATCCCTTCTCCCACCCACCAAAATACTTAGTCATGGAAGAAATACAGCTAGAATACTTTATTACAGAGTATGTTTCTCAAAGCAATTTTGAAGAATAGATGCTGGGGTGGGTGGGAGTGGGTGCTAGAAAATAAAGCTTCTGGTTGAATATATTTGAGAAGCCTCAGCTGGTTTAAAATGAGAGCTTTTATATCTTATAGAAAGAGACTCAAAACTTTTGTGTGGCCCTGCTCATCCATGGAGAAGATGAACCTTCGAGTACTTTAACTGGCAATAGAATGAGTGCTTTTCTTTGAGGAGCCTCTGCAAAATGGGTGGGCAGGAGGTGAAACAGTTATCAGAACTAAGATCACAAAAACTGTATTTTATGCCATTTTCTTTCCTTTTTTTCCTTCAGGCTAATTACTGTTTTTCAGTGGTCCCTCCAATTCAATTCAGACTTAGAATTGCACACTGTAATTGCATTTCACTGACTTCAGCTGAATCATTTGTGTTCTGGAATCTCTTTCCAGTCCTAACTTGTTTCTGTTCACAAGAATGCTTTGAAGTTAAACAATAAGATGAAGAGAGAATGTTAACATCTTTTTGCATAATATTACCATTTGCAGTTTTCTTGGCTGTGGAGTCACTGAGAAACAAATACTTTAACAGATAAGGAAAGGGTTATTCAAAATAATTAAAGATGAAATCTCTTTTTAAAATTTACTATTCAAAAGTAGTTATTGCATTGATATCATGGGACACTTCTGTAGGCCCACAAAGTGAGACTTCGAAAGAAACAATGACTAGTAGTCATAGGACAGATTACTCTGAGACACACAGTACTTTGATTTAGAAAACAAAAACATAACTGAATGCACGTATTACTTAGCTGGTATCTCTCTAAAAACGAGGCCTTCCCTAAGCATTTAACTCAGTCACTTCCACAGCAGAAAAATGTGGTTAAAAGAAAACAGCTTTTAAACCGTGGTGTATGATCTGCAAGCCCAAATCATAACTTTTAAATATCAAGTGAAAAGGACAATTTTTTAGACTATAAATTTAATTAAGGTAACCATTTTTAGTCAGGCCCCAAATATTTCCTGGGCCAACCTCTGAAGTACTTCATCAACCATTTCATAAATAAAATGCTTAAGAGCTGAATCTGACATTACAATTCAGAATCCCTTAGTCTAATGTGTCATAGTGGTTTTTAATATGGGAAAACAATATAAACAAACAAAAATTATATTTTAGCATAATGACATATTTTTCAGCAATTAAAACAAAGTGGCTCCTTTCACTTTTTTAAAAAAAGATTTTATTAATTTATTTTTAGAGAAAGGGGAAGGGAGGGGAAGGGGGGAAGGGGAAGGGCATCGTGTGCACCCTCAACTGGGGGCCTGGCCCGCAACCCAGGCATGTGCCCTGACCGGGAATTGAACCGGTGACCCTTTGGTTCCCAGGCTGGCGCTCAATCCTCTGAGCCACACCAGCCAGGGCCCATTTCACTTTTTTTTCATTTTTGTTTTTAGAGTTCAAAATGTTTGTCCCAAATGGCTGTCATTACTTTATCTGAATGGGACAAAACTAATGGTATTTATAAACTGTTACGTGCATGCTATTTCTAAAACTGGCATATTAACTGAATGAGACTATAAAAATGTTTAAAACAGTTGAACAAAACTCTTCTTACTATATTGCTTTGTCAGTGTACTGGACAGCTATGCCTGTCTAGGCACTTCCTTACTCACACAGAAGGCAAGCAACAGCGCGTACCTTCACACGTCTCCGTTTCTGTCCTGAACACATACCCCGGAGGGCATGTGCAGCTGTAACTCCCGGGAGTGTTTCGGCAGAGGCCGTTGTCACAGAGCAGTCTGTTTACCAAGCACTCATCAATGTCTGGAAGCAACCGTCAGAAGACAGGAGATACACGTATTAAAACACAGCACAGTGACCAACGATGATTTATTTTTATTTTTTTTTCTCACTCCTCTCCTTGACATAGTCTCTTTGAAGCTACAACACAATCTTTGATCCCCAGACAAAATATATTCAGTTTTATTCAAATGGCAAATTCTTATGTTGGTGGCCACTTTTAAGATGTTTTGAAGTCCCTGGGAGGTATATTATAGTTTGGAAAAAACACATTACTGCTTTGTTCTTCATTTACTTATTATCCTGTAGTGGGATTATATTTGATATAGTTTAAGCACTGGTGAAATTGATTAAACAATGAAACTCATTTACTTATATATGCTTGCTTATATGTAATAAAAATAACAATTAAACAAAACTTTTTCATTAAAATTATAATAAAGTATGCATTAAATAGTAGTTGAATAACAGGTATTTACTAATCTTACCCCATTATGTTTTTAATCTCAGAAGCAATTAATTATTCATGGAAATTAATGATGCACTTTATATATTCCTTTAGCAATCTAGAACAGCCAAGAAAATATTTAAAGCTAGAATTTAAGAAGATCACATTGAATTTTATCTTAATATCCACACTCTCATTTTTGCAAGTATAGTTAATGACAGAAAAATAAAAATTTCTGTTTGGGGGTGAAGATTTCCTTTGACAAAAGTTACATTTTTTAGTCTTGCAAATAACAACAGTACCTGACCAAACAATATACTGACATTGTAAAAATTCAGAAAACAGAGATTGAAAAAATATTTCCCATAATTCTATCACTACTGATAATATGATTTTTTTGTGTTTTATCTGATATTTTTACCTTTGGATGGTATGTTTTTGTTCCAATTTTGAATCTTGATTTTTAAAAATTAGTGTCATATTTTAAGCATTACCATAACTTCCCCTATATTGTTTGTTTTATCAAGTGGCTGCGTCACAATGTATTTACCGATTACCCCATGCTATGGGTTGAATTGTGTCCCTCAAAAAAAGATACATCGAAGTCCTAACCCCTAGTACCACAGACTGTGACCTTATTTAGAAATAGAATTACAAATTAGAATAGAATATAAATAACCTAGCTATCATACTCCAATCTGAGAGGTGTTTGCAAATAAAGGGGACAGAGAGACAGACACACGAAGCAGGAAGACGATGTGAAGACACACAGGGAGAAGATGAACACCTGACTATATGATGCATACATAAGCCAAGAAACGCCAAGGATTTCGGCAAACTCAGAAGCCAGACAAGGAAAGGAACGGTGCTGAATGAAAAGGAATGGTAATGGCACCATTTTCCCCCGTGCTGTCAGAGAGCATGGCTCTGTGGAGACCTTGACTTTGGACTTTTGGCTTCCCAAACTAAGATAATAAATTGCTGCTGTTTTTAAGCACCCCAGTTTTTGGTACATTATTACAGCAGCCCTAGTGAATGAAAGCTGGAAATCGGCTTCATTTTTATTTTTAAAACCTAGTTTTAATTTTTACCAAACTATGCATATACCTAATATAAAGAGTTAAGTAGTGCCATGAATTGTGTTCAGTATGTGAATGATCACTGAATCTGTTTTTAGTAGAGTAACATGTGCTCAACTGTACTTGGAAGTTTTGCTGAAAGCAACTTTGCTTTGGTGAATAAAAGCTAGCTGGTTTGCATATTTTGTATATCTTCAATAATCTTTGGCTGGTGCCCTTCTCTGTAGGTGTAAAAACCTATTATAAGTACATGACATTTAATAAAATTTTATATATCCATCTATACGTATTTCTTCAACTTAAGATTATATGGGCATACTCAAAAATAAAAGTTAGTACCATAAATGTGTAAAATGTATTCCTTTCTAATCATAATCATCAAGGCTTCAATGTAACAGTCATCAGTGATTGGATATAAAAATTACCATGCATAATGATTGATTGAGTAACATTAATTTTATAAAAGTGTTCTATGGGAAAATCTAGATTCTTTACAAATTCTTGAATATATATACATACTTGAGTGTTTTCAAATATTCTCTTATAAATTACAAAAAGAAACATCCATCTCAGTTATCATGTTTAGATATGTTATAGTATGTAAGTTAAAGTTATGTCAATCTCTAAGACTGTATTTTCTTAACTTAGTATTTATACTGCCCTGTTAATTTTTGAAGTCTATTTTTTAGTTGAAAACTATGGAACTAAAATAGATGCAGAGAAACAACAGCGCGATAATTTAGTATGTGCTCATTCATTTGAGAAAAGAAAAATCTAAATACTAAGTTGCGCCACTAAGAAGTTTGTTACTGTGTAACAGAATCTGTCTGGTTCCAACAGTTTCACCTTTGTGTACTAAGAAGAAAACAAGAAAAACAAATTGTAAGATCTCTAGTTATAGTAATCTGTTTGTATTTTGATTTCCCCTACACTCTGGGATTAAACTACATGAAAGGCTCATATATAAATATGACAAATAACTTACCAATACAGTTTCTTCCAGAAGCATCTGGTTCATAGCCACTGTTGCAATTACAACGGTAACTACCACGTAAGTTTTCACAAATTCCATTGGCACATATATCAGGGTCCAAAGCACACTCATTGATATCTGCAGCAAATGTAGAAGGTTTAATACTCACAGACATTTTATTGTTTGCTGATACATGCAGGTTTAATAAAGAGCACTCAACATATAGAGTGTTTAACTTGGCAAACCCACAATTTGCCTACCTTCCAGAAAGGGAAAGGAAATGAAAATAAGGAATAAGAATAAAACTGAGAGATAGAGGACACTTCCCTGGTAAGTCATAAGAAGAATGGAGGCAATTGGCAGAAATTCAAATAATTAAACCATGGAATGTGCCTGTATTTATGACAAAATTAATTAAGAAATTTATAGGCTGTTGGCTTAAAATCCAAAGGAAAACTCATCTTGATAGGTATTATAACCATCTAATTAAAAGACAAAGATTTACTGGGGTGGTCTATGCAACTTTATGGTGCCTGAAGGCATGGACTATTTCTACTTTATTATCATATTTTTATAGTCAACAAAGTAATATGATACTTAATAAACGTTCCTCTGTTGGTAAGTTGGAATTAATGGAGAGGACAGTTCAAACGTGTTCTCGAACTTGAGAACACGATGTTTCACAGTGAGCCGTGACCATGTGCACTCCCTGCACCCTTGTTCAGTGGGACCTGAGGAATGATGTGCGGGTATGAACAACCGGGCAGCTTCAACAGGGCGCTTGCTCTGTTGGGGAGGCTGTGATGGAGGGAATAAAATACAGAAGAGGCATAAAATCAAATTTTGATCACTATGCTCAAATTTTGGTCATTATTTTGATGCTATTGTTTTCTAGAGTTTGGAAAACCATAAATACTCTAGAAATGTCAGCCTTTTCATTTTATTTTGGGAGAAACACATAAAAGTTTTCTTCTTTACTCTGGTTTCTGATATTCTTTGCAAAGATGCATCATTACCCTGTCAACTAATCTATAATTTGTCTAAAGTCTTCTCAGACATGAAAGAATATAAATATATAAAATGCAGATTAACAGCACCCTACAGTTTTATTTAAAAAAATGAAACTATGTTTGTTAACATAGAAAATAACTAAAATAAACACATGTACTTCATATTTAAGTTTCCACTTTGGAAGTTTGTTAATGATATCGCTAAATTTAAAAATAAGAAAACAATAAATTTTACTTCTTTAGTTGGATAAAAGCATTTTTAGTATTCTTAGAGATACACAGTCCTGATCATTTATTTTTGGGGCTGTATATCCCAAACTTGATCCATATCAAATATGTCTTAAAGATTTTTTTAACCATGTCAGTACCATTATTTAATTTTTTTAAAAAAATAATCTTGGTCTTTATTTTTTGACCTAAATATCAACTGCAACCTCTTCTTAAGCAATGATATGCATAAAATCATTGGGAGTAGTTTGTTACTGACATTTTTAACAATGCATTTTTAACACGTATTTATCCACTATGAAAAAGGTGCATCCACATAAAACTTAATAATCACCTAACTCACAACAATTGTTCTTAGAGATAATTTATCTTACCATTTTACAGTGATATATTTTTAGAATATTACATATGATCATATTCATAATGTTACAGTAGGATCACAGAGCTATGCAGTTGCAGAATAAGGTGGAGAGCAGAACAGTTACCTCTTCCGTCCACGGTGATACCTACTCCACTACTGCACAGGCCATGAAATTCAGCTGGGTGACGGAAACAGACAGAGAGATTAAAAACACTACGCTATATCTGTTTTATACGAGACACATAAGTCCAAAAGTATCATTAGAAAGAATTATGTGCATTAATTTTTAAAATAAAAATGACTATTTTCTAGTGTACAATTATTATAAAAATTCTAAAAATAGTCCTTCTTCCCCTAAATGGGCCAGGTTACCCTTCCAACAGCTGTATAAGAGAGCATCCAACTTTGCACACACTCCCAATACTGGGAAAAATCAATCATCTGTGCTTTACCAATCTGATCAACAAAAATGATATCTTATTTTTATTTTCTTTCAATTTTTCATTTCTTTCATTTTGCTCACTGACTTTTTAAACCTAGCCCTGTTATCAATTTTTGTACCTCTTTCATAATATACATAATTCAATTTAACATATTTTAGGGCAAGATTTCCTTCATTAACTCTTTTTAAAAATGTTATACTCAGTAGTTCTAGATGAACTCTCATCATTTTGCTAAGGTTTGAACAACCTATTCAGGATTTTTTACATAATGACAAGCCATTTCCTTTGCTGGAATGCTTTTATGGCAACTAACTTCCCTTCCCTTACGCTCTCCCAGTTTGTCATACCCCTTTCAGAGGGCTAACCACACTAAATTGTAATTTATATGTTCACCTACCTATATTCTCAACTATAGCCAACTTTAAAGAAGAAAAAAAGACCGTATTTTTTAATTCATATTGTACTTACATATACTCAGTACATGCTTACATATGCAATATAGATTTAATAAAGTATGAATAAAGAGGATCAACCTCATCAACCTAAGAGTCTGGAATCACTAAGAGACTGTGCCCTAAGGCCATTCTGTGTTAAGATAAAAATAAATAAAATCAAGTTCTGCTAAAGCTATAATAATCTTGAAAGCAAAAAGTAAATTTTATGCTATTTGTCTTCACAATTAACATCTTAGATCAAGGACATGGAGAGTAACATAGTTACATAAAAATCTGTTCTAACAATCATAATTGGATCAGCAAGTAAATTTTTCTATTCACCATGTAGTCTCTTTGTTGAGAGATCTCAGGTAAATACAAGCCAAATCTCATTATACAAAGGGGACCCCAAAAAACTGAAATTTATTTATAAAAATTGTGTATTTATTCTTACATGTTTAAACTTAACTCATCTTCAAAGTACTCTTCATGTGATGCAATACACCTACTATGACATTTTTCCAACTGCTCAAACCAGTTTTTGAACTCCTCTATTTGGACGCCTTTTAGGGCTTCCGCCGTTTCTTGTTTCACCTCTTCCACATCAGCAAAACATTTCCCTTTGAGGACTTTTTTCCTCCAGGGAAACAGAATAAAGTCCCTCAGGATGCGATGGTGAATAGGGAGGGTGGAGCATGGGGGTCATGCCATTTTCATTCAAAAACTGCCGAACACTCAGCTTGCTATGGGCAGGTGTGCTCGTAAATCACCCTTCATGAACTGGGCAAAAAAAGAATTCACTGAGGCAGAACGCACTGTCTCACAGCAACGCCAGCAGATGCACTGATACAGATGAGTTCCTAGAACAATCACCGAGTGGGGAAGCCTGTACTACAAGGGGCCCGCCCTCCAGAAGATAATTCCATTTTTTGGGGTCCCCCCTCATATGTCTCACATACCAACACAGGTTTGTACTTTGTTTCTTCAATTAAAAATAATAACAACACACCTCAGACTTTATGTACTCTTTGGCCAAATATCTAATGTTACATTTCTAGATTCTTTATCAGGCATGAAACTGGCCAATGGGACTACCTGAATTTTTGGCAGGGCACGGCTGGCAGGGCTCTCCAAAACCATAGTCTGGATTGGCACAGCAGCATTCAGACTTGGTCACTGCACCCGGGAAAGGACGGACACACACTCCCTTCTTTATTCCACCATAGCATGTACTGCGCATGTGAGTATCTAAAGTACACAGAAGAACAATGAGGTGAGGAAGTGATAAAGACGGATTTCAAAACTGCAGGCTTCTTTTAGCCTAAGATTGGAAGCTTCTAGAGGGCATGTGCCACTTTTTTTCTTTCTTTCTTTAGCACCTAATAGTGTTACAAAATCAACAAATGTTTGTTGAGTGAGAGAAAGGATGAATCCATATCGACGACTCTTTTTTTTCTTCCAGGACATTTTATGCGCTACACAGCAGCCATTGTCCCACTTATCCTCCCAGGACTTTCACTGAACCAGGTATGTTTCCAGTAAAAAACAACACTCTGAGCTCTAATCACCAGCTATACTCAACTGAAATGACACATTATTATTTCTATTTTTGAACAATGAAATGCAGTGAAGTTAAACTACCTTGAGATGACACTGCTTAACCATGAAATTTCTTCCTTCCTTTTCAACCCCCATTTACTTTTTTTTACCTCAGACTCTCAATAAATCCAGTTTTTAAAAATAATATAACTACCACTATGTGCCCTTAGCATTGTGCTAATTGCTTTACAGACATTATCTCATTGAACATCCAGGTCATCAACTCCACAGGATAGTGATCATTATCCACACGGTACAGATGAGGAAGGTCAGGTTCACAGGGATTACATAAGAAGCTCCAAGTCCTAGGCAATCCACTGGCTGACCTGGAATTCAGGCTCAAACTCACGTGACCTCCAAAGCCCTTCTTCCTTCTACTGTGTAATGCTATGTCTCAAAGAATAATATTCTGCTTAGTTTTCTCACTCTAAATTCCCATAAAATATGCTACAACTTTATGAGACACTAAATGATGAACTATAAAAAACTAAGATCATCATTAAGGCCAGAGAAGCAGTTCAGCTTTTAAGCAATATATACTAACGTGGTAATTCCCTCAGATTATAAATATCTATAATTATTCACAACTTGTCAGAAATAATTTTATGTGCTTGTTATGCAAAGTGAGTCACCCAATGATTCTTATGATCTGGTAGTGTTTCTCATTAAAACAGTAAGATTTATTGCTGCACGAAAGCAATGAGATGTGTACATGCTCCAGTGGAAGAGGGCCATGAGATTTACCACGCCAACCGCGTGCAGGACATGTGCTGCCCCTTTCTGCTTCGGCTGTGGCCAAGTTTGACAGTCTGCTCTGAGTTACACAGAAGTGTAGGACTCGATGCAAAGACAAATCTGCACAGACACAACACAGTTCATAACTCCCAATATAATTTTTGTGAGTTCTTTGGGTGTCACCAATTACGTCAGAAGGCATCATGGAATGGTCAAAGTTATTTGTTTTCATGTTAAGAATATATGCCATGCAAAATTTTTAGAAGCAGGTCAGTATAAAAGCCCGTGATGCTCACTTGAAGAGGGAGACAGGTTACATACTGACTGACCTGTTTTACAGGTTAACAACACCAGAAGGTTCATGAAAAAGAAGGCGGTGTAACTTACGTGTGGGTTTTAGGAACATGAATTGTCCCGGGCTCTGATCCCTGTGGGGTAATGGGATAACCTTACTTAAATTACTTAACATTTTTCTCATTCATTAAATGAGGATAGAGTTTATATTGTAAATGAGGATGTGTCTGTTAAGCATTAAGCACAAAGTCTAGGACACACTCAAAAATACTCAAAAATATCGGCAACCTCATTTCTCTTTTTTTTCTTTAATGAGGACAGTCGACTTTTTCCTCCTCAAAGACGGGAACCCTAACTCATATTATATTCTTCAAGTGCAACTAAGCCAGGGTTGCAGGTAGACAGGACAAGACATGCCAAAGCCAGTCTCTACTAGCCCACGCCCACAAGGATGCTTTGGCAGGGGACTGGACCTAAACACTAAGCTGTATCTTTTCCATATGTTATCAATTTCTCTATGCCATTTCTTTCTTAAAATTGGAATAGTTAAAGGATTTTCTCAGGTGATTATCAGAGTCTATACACAATGGTAAAGTACTACGTATGGACACAAAATGTTAATTGCATTTTATTCTTTCTTCAGTATCAACTTTATTGCATAAGACCATGCCTTAGATGTTATGCCACTATTCTAATTTAATAAAATAATAATAATTGTAATAGTTAACTTACTGGGCATATCCTATGTGCCTGACATTATTCAAAGCTTTACACAGATAAATCTCATAATAACTTATTTAACCCCCAAAGCAGCTAAGGAGGAAGGGGCACAGGGAGGTAATGTATCTTGCCCAAGGCCATACAACTAGTAAGTAGCAGAGCTAGAATGAAAAAAAAGGAAAAAAAGAAAATTAACCTTTAGCTAACAGAAATGTCAGAGTATTCAAGATGCTGACATATTATTTTTTTTTTAAGATTTTATTTTAGTTTAGTTTTAGAGAGAGAGGGAAAGGGAAGGAAAAGAGAGGGAGAGAAACGTTGATGTGAGAGGGAAACATCAATCAGCTGTCTCCTGACGTGCCCTGACGGGGGACCAAACCCGCAACCCAGGCATGTGCCCTGACCAGGAATTGAACCGGTGACCCTTTGTTTTGTGGGACTAAGACCAACCAACTCAGTCACAGCAGTCAGGGAAAGATGCTGACATATTCTTAAGCTAATATAACAGAATGTAAAAAAAAATAGCTAAAATCCCATGGTGCTGAATATCAAGTAAGAAGGTGAATTTGGAGACTCTATCCTAAAGTAGATACAGAAAATTAGTGACCTGGTCCCTAAACCCTTGCCAACATGGAGGCTATAAAGTTTAAGAGAGTGGCAATTAAGAGAGGGTTTTTTTTTTTTTTTTGAAAAGGATCTTTTTGGGGCAGGGCAGTGAGAGCTGGGTTATGAGTTGGAGGTGTTTCCCTCCTCACCTCCGAAACCTTAGAAGGGCTTTGTCATCACGGTTGCCTCAGACACCTGAGAGGGACACCTACAAGGCAATGGTGAGTGGCTACTCCTTCTGTAGGAGCCCTGGGAGGTAAGAGCAGCCTCTATTCACATGGTAAAAAGGGCCACGGATGGGCATGTGCTATGCATTAGACACAGGCCACAGTAAGAGAGGGTCCTAAAATGACCATGTGGAGGGGTGATGAGAACCATCAAGACTACCTAAAGTGCCCTATTTGTAATACTGTATTCAGTGTGATTTCATTTCAGTTGCAAATAAATTTTCATCTACTTATTAAAAAAAAAAAGACTACCTAAAGTGGACTGCTGAAAGACCAAAGATTGGGGGTCAAGGAACGGCCACGAAGAAGAAAAATGTATTGTCTGCAGCCTTGGAAGGGAAGTAGAATGCCTCTGAGGTACCCATGAGTGGCCCACAAGGAGGAAGTTGGCTTTAAACATGTGTGAAACCCCAAAATCTTGGGGGAATCCTAGGACAGTTTCAGTGCTTCCACCTTCTCCCCTCTCCTCATGTACTCTGACCCCGGGGGGGGGGGGCGGTCAGAATTACACCCTGCCTGTGGGTCAGGCTTCTTCAACGTACTAGTTATGGCAGTAGTTTGATTTCCTGAAAATAAAAACCCACATCTCAGTATCTAGGGAAACAAAAACAAACAAATAAAAAAAGAAATCTAAAATTAAAGTGCTAACCCTCATAACAATTCATCACAGTGATTCATTTCCACCTTCAGCAATCGGTGAATCTCAAACTCATCACCAAAGGCAGAAGACATGAAGAAAACACATCTAGCATCTTATGGGAACAGTAACATATAATTTTACACACAGAACAAATGGTGTCCTTACTAAAAAGTTTAAGGGACCACAATTGTGAAAAATTAGGGAGGGCTTTTCAAGAATTTCTAATGCCTTTTCTGTATGTTAACAAAGGAATGATTTTTTTGTGTGTTTGAACACTGAATTCCTAACAACTACGTAATATGTTGGTTGCTTAAAATAAAAATTTCTCCCTCCAAAACTGGTTTTGCACTTATTGTAGATTTCAACAGAATCATGAAAGTAAAGGGAAAAAAATCAACTAAATGATCAAAGCAAGTGAAAGTATTTTAACTCTTTAAGCAGGAAGGAGCTATATTCTTCTAGTTTTGTATTTGAAATATCCCTGAAGAAAGTGCTGACAATTTGGTAAGCTGAAATAAACCCTAGATTGGATAGAGTGGATGAGCTTAAGTAGACAGATTACTTCCATCTGCTATTTCTTCTTCTTTCCCTGCCACCCTTTGGGACACAATGTTTTGATTCCCACAGGTCAGAGTAAAGTGTTATCAACTATATCTAAGAAACAATTTCATTTCTCTCAAAATTACTTTTACACCAATGTGTATGCCTGCCTTTGACTGTCTGACCTGAAAAACAGGGGTGCACAGTAGCTAACACACCCTAGAGGCCTCATGAAAGCACTTCAGAAGAAAAAACAGCATTAAATGGATTTTTACAACTGACTGACTTTGCTACTTTATCATTAGAACACGCTGGTTGGTTTGAAATGCCAACAACACTTTTGTTTTGCCTGTTTCTTCAAAGCTGATGACTGGCAACTCTGATTGCTTTTCACGGAATACTTTTGACAAAAACATCCAGAAGAAATTTCAAAACGCTTAGAATAAAATAAAATTCTTTTTCATACTCTTCCCTTGTTTCCATAGCTAGTTGCACAGTGATGAATAATAATTATATAAAAATATTTCTAGCTTTTGATGTAAGTCCAAGTGCTAGGGTATTGATTATTTACATTTTAAATTTTGTGTGGGTAAAATGAGTTTACTTAAGTATAACTGTAATCCCCATTTCCTGCCTTCTTTGTTATTAACTACAAAAACTAAACCCACTGTATTTAGAAACCCAGTTATCCAACGTTATCAAGGTGAAGGGCTTTCTTTTATTTTCCAGCATTTCTGACAGGCCTCTCCTTAAAGCCTTCTGAAGGGAGTTAGCTGGGGGTCTCTGTCCGTTTTTTATAAACTGCTTTATTGACCTATGACTCCCATACCATGGAACTCATCTATTTAAAAGTGTGCAATTCAACAGTTTAAGCGCATTCACAGACATGCACAATAACCACACAGCTGGCACGAGAACACTTCATGACCTTGGAAACACCCTTTGGCTCTCACCTGTCGTCCTGCCACCCCACGCTCTCCGCTCTAACAGCCACTGGTCTGCTCTGTCACCGTAGATCTGGCTCGTATGGGTGTTTCTCGTGAATGGGATCACACACTATGTGGCCCTTTGTAAATGGCTTCTTTCACTTAGCTTGCTTTCAAGGCTCATCCTTGCTTGCTCATGTGTCAGTACTTCATTCCTTTTAACAGCTGAACACTATTCCTCTGGATGGATGTACCCGTTACCTTTTCAAAGATCATGTGGACCCTAAAACCGTGACAGAATGCTTCGCTTACCGACACACACACGGCCGTCCACACCCACGGCCAGGCCTGGGGGGCAGTCGCAGCGGAAGGACCCTTCGTTGTTGATGCAGTGCCCGTTCATGCAGATTCCTGGGGTCTGGCACTCGTCCACATCTGCCCGGAGGGGAACACAAGTCGGCCCAGACTGGGTAAATTTAACTTTATTTTTACCTGTTGCCACTTTCAACCCTGTGTTTTAATTTTATAATTTGTGGAGGAACAGAGATGTGACAACACATTTTTTAAAAAATAAATATATCAGGAAAATACTATATCTTCATGCAACTCTGAAACATGTTCAAAAAAACTAAGTGAAAGTTTACTCAGGAAAAAAAGAGCCATACAAACTCATTTTTCATTATTTATTTGGCAAACCTGCTTAATATAAATAATATTTAATCCAAATTACTGAAGTGAAGCAAATTCTTAAAAGTAAGGTGAACTTTTGTAATCACCTTTCATCTATACACACACAGTTCTAGCTACGAGGGGAGTCATGCTACTAAGTTTAACAGTTCATAATACGAAAATAGTTTGGGGTATCTCTTCAAAATTTTAATCTGCTTCAATTTATCAAAGGCAACTCAACATTAAATGGCTTTTCCAAAGGACAAAACAGGCTTCAAAGCACAGGGCTGCTAAGTCATGAACACTTCAAGACTGTAGATTATAACACTTGTACAAAGAAAATTAATGAAACATAATTTCAAGAAAGCAGAAACTGATGAGATCTAGGTCATCTTTCTATGTGCGTTTAATTTCCTTAGGAAACTCTGGAACGAGTTACATGCTGTGACGCCACGCCACACACGGGACAGAACGCGACGCCAACCTCACGTCCTGTGTCACAGCCAGCTTGGCCAGCCTGGCCCTCCCTGGCCTGAGTTCTGGCAGCAAAGCTACCCTAATAAAGCTACCATAAAAAGCTACCATTTATTCCTGTACTCCGCTATCTTGAATAGTCAAGAAGCATTTTTTAAATTCAGGAACATGAAAATCAGTCTTGATTTTCTCTCTCTAATGTCCCTGGAATTTCACTGCAATTATAGGGATTAGTTATGAGCCTTATTTGGTAGCCAGATAAATTTGTGCAATTGAAGGCAGAAAGCATTCACAGAGTTAACTTTGCCTAAAAACAAAAAACTGAAAACAAAACTTGTTTCTAAGTAGGAAGTGCAAAATGTGTTTCATCTTACTAAATCCCAATTGTGAATATACACATAAGACAGCCTTGTTTATTTCCAAAAGGCGTACCTTTTGCTTACTAAAGTTATCACTAGAGATTGGCCTTCAAAATGGCTTTGTAAACAAAACAGTTCATAAAAATATTTAAATTATTTCTTCATTAAATCAATGTAACATTATTAGATAATAATAATCACAAAGGGTGTGTAGATTAGCTTTGTGGAAAAGATGTAACACAATAATAAATGACAGCCAAAAATCTAGTCCTGAGAACACATAAAAGTGAAAACCTTTCAAGACTTTTCTTTCCATTTTTTATTCAGGCAGTGAGTAGAGAGAAATTATTTCTACAATGTCTCTTTCAGACTTGCTAGAACCAATCTGTCATTCCCTTAATTTTTCTTGTATCATTATTATTTTTGTAAGGACATTTCTGTTCCCTATACAACACTGTGTTTTTCTAGGAAGTTTTAGACACCTGCCTTACTGAATTATCAAGAGATATGAATAATATGAAATCCACATGAAGAAACTAAGTAAGTCTTGTGTGTTTCATTCAGATACAAAAGATGGTTTCAATCACTGTTGCTTTCCTATCAAAGCCACACATACCAGTACAGTAACGCCCATTTGGAGCCAAGACAAATCCTGGTTTGCAGATGCACTTGAAGCTGCCATCTTCATTGATGCACATCCCATTCAAACACATGTTGGTGGTTGTACACTCATCATGATCTGTGGAGGAGACAGAGGAACTCACACCACTGGCCGTGAGGGGACCCTTTTCCTCTCCTTCCAAAAACAATCACCAAATTCCACTACGTAAATGAGCCATGTGCTCATGGATTTTTTCTTCCCTAACATGAACACCAACTGAGTGAGAGCCAATAGTGTGTAGAATGTGAAGGGCTGCTAGTTTAAGGGGTGTAAAGAAAAGAATTAAGTAAATTTTGTGCTTAGTGGCCATTAAAACCACAGGAGTAGTGTTTTATTTTGATAAAAGTTAATATGATTTTAGGGGTTCTTCCTCTTCTAAGGGGATTAAAGCAACAGTAAACCTCACTATGTAAAATAACCTGGACTTTCATTAGTGGGTGAAATAAGCGTTGCTGTGTGCAAAGAGTATTTCTGTGGGATACTGGTACCTGCTGTACTGCTAGATAGCACCAAGACCACACATTTAGAGACTTAATTGTCACACAGGCCAAATATTTTTGCTTTCCTTCAGGCTGAGGATGGGGGAGACCTGTTCTATCTTTGTCAGTGTTGTATCCCCAATATGTGAAATGCAATAGGCAGTCATAGTTATTATGAAGAACAACTGCTACTTATAGTTACACATATACCACAAAGGAAATTTCCAGAAGCAGTGAAGTATTCCTTGTTATAAATTCCTTGCTATAACATTTGCAAAAAAAAAAAAAAAAAATCTGTTGTTTCACTTAATAGTCTTGTGTTAAATGCATTATATTTTCCCTAAGTCACCTGAAGAACTCTCCCATGTGTTGTGTGAGCTTGCAGGGAAGTAGTATATATGGTTTTAAACAAAAGTGCATATCCCTTAAAAATCTTTTGCAAGGGAGGAGGCGATTTCCATACCAACACAGTTTTTTCCATCTGTGGTTAATTCAAAACCGGCATTGCAAATGCACTGGAAACTTCCATCTGTGTTCACACATCGACCGTTTTTACAAAGAACCCCATTCTGGATGCACTCATCAATATCTGGGAACATTAAGAATGGCCAAACATTATTCTTTTACAAAAATTATAGGTAAAAATAGTAAGGTAATACATTTAATTTCAAATATCCAGTTTATTTTTACAGGTAATATACAAAATCATGCTGCTTCTTTAGCAAAATTTCCATTTCTTGCCAACTTTGTTTGTTTTCTTGGATAGGTAGGTATAAGAAATTTTAAAGCCCTGACTAACTGAAAAGGGAAAGAGACAGAAAAATGAAATGGGATGTGCAGTGAACCTATTAGAGAGCAAGTAGGGAAGCTGTTTTTGACACAGGTTTGCAGATCTTAAACATCAGAGAGAGGAGTTGAGTAAGAATAAAGTAACTACAGAATATCTGAATTAAGAGCAACATGATACGAACCTCTGGAGTGAGTTTGTTTAAGCAACTACCCGTGGGTGAATAGGAAATGAAAGAGAAGACAAGCAGAGTCCTCTGCTAACAGAATAATGAGATGAATCGGCAGTGAGGCATATAGCTTGGACAACGGTGAAAACCAGGCATGATTTAGTGTTGGACCGTGCGTGGGGTTCAAAGAAAACAGCAGATGAAAATGACTATAAATATTAAGTTCCGTTAATCAGAGAGCAGTAATGCTACTGATGTTACTTGGAGAAAGGAAGCTGTGATCTAGGGAAGAAAGATACACTGAAAGTTTGTGAAGCCAAATACCATGTTGCCTGGATTATAAATGCAAATAGCGTTTATGTATAAAGGAAACCCTTCTGAAGGTAGTATTAAATAAATCTGTAATAACATAACAGCACTTATTTCATTCCATGTTTTATTTTAATAAATCTACTTTTAACCTCAATAGCCTGGGTCGCTGTATTTCACGGAACATTTTCATATGTGAAAGCAAACTGCCTTACCGATGCATGCTTGCTTGGTAGGAGTCCTCTGGAATCCAGCATGACATTTACAATAATAGGATCCAGGTGTGTTAACACAATCTCCATTAGTGCAGGGATTTGATGTGCATTCATCAACATCTGTGAGCAGCAAAAGAAACCATTATAGACTTCACTCTATTTCTAGAAATGTTTGTTTAAAGTACATTTAGGCCCCCCAAATTTGAGAGTGTAGTCAGTGGTAATAATCTAAATAGCAGAGTATTTATAAATGAATGAACATTCCTTTCTTCAAATACTGAGGCCAGTATGGAGATTTACAAAAATATTGCCTATTGGAGAGTATAAGCAAAATTGCTTTAATCAAGAAATTATGATTTTTCTTTTTTAAAAAAGATTTTATTTACTCATTTTAGAGAGGGGAAGGGAGGGAGAAAGAGAGGGAGAGATACATCAATATGTGGCTGCCTCCCACGTGCCCCATGGGACCTGGTCCACAGCCCAGGCATGTGCCCTGAAGGGGAACCAAACCAGCAACCCTTTGATTCGCAGGCCAGTACTCAGTCCACTGAGCCACACCAGCCAGGGCAAGAAATTATGATTTTTCAATGTGAGTAATGCACAGTGGTTGAAGAATGAGCTCTGTAAAAACACAGCCATGAGTCCAATAGGCTATGGTGCTTATTATTTTTAGTAGTCCGGGCAAGTGAATAGCCTCTCTAAGGTTTAGTATAGTGTTAGAAGATCAGATGAAGATTTTTGGAACTATATATGTATATTATATACTTTTACTGCTATTAATTTTAATGAGATAGATGGATTATGAGATTTCTTCATTATTTTTGTGAACTCAAATATATATGTAACTATATATGCATTGAGGCTTGGTAACATTTTGAAATAACAAACGGAGGGTGAAGTAGAAAATGAAAATTAATTAAAACAAAGCCTATTGCCCTGGCTGGGTTGCTCCGTTGGTTGGAAAATCACCCAGATACACCAATGTTGCAGGTTCGATCTCAGGTCAGGGCATGTACGAGAATAAACCAATGAGTGCATAAATAAGTGGGACAACAAATTGATCATTCTCTCTCTCCCCCACTCTTCCTCTCTCTCTCTCTAAAATCAAAAATTAAAAAAATAATAAAAACCCAAACAAAACAAAGCTTATTATTTTCATTACCTTCACATTTCTCTAGGATCTTAAAATTGGCACAGGAATTTTTTTTTAACATGAAATCAAGTTTTATGCAAATACTAGGTCTGATCCTAAATAAGAGAAATGTCACTGTTTTTCATTCCTCTTAAGGCCTGATTAAATGCAAACGCATTGCAGAATTCAGAAACTACACAACCAAACAGCAGTATCAACAGTTCGGAAGTCAGCTCCCAGAGAAATCACATGGACTGGTGTTAGAAAAAGTTTAATTTATCTTCTCTCAGCAATATCTACTAAATAATATTTTGAATGCTGGCAAATTAAAAACCTGGCTGGCTGGTGAGGGCATAATGGCTTGCCATTTCATATATGTGTAGAAGCCATTAACATATACAATTTCAGCTAAATTGGAGAGCACAACAATACAATCAATTCACAGGTTTAACCTTTTAATAAACAGATTACTCCTTTCACAGATGTTCTTAAAACAGGAACTGTACTCTATCAAACTCACCAACCTCAATTACATAAACACTGGGATGGAATGCAATTAAGCTCTCTATAGTAACGGAGGGGGAAAAATCTCACAGCAAATAAAATAAAAACAACAAAAAATAACAAGATTAAATGTTTTTTCAATTCATCCAAAGGCACCTTCAGCCCATTAACACTCACTTACATTTAAACTTGTGGTTGATAACATCAACCAGAATTCTACTGAGCCAAAGGAATGAAGCAAAATGAGAAAAGAGAGAGTTTAGAGCATTAGCAAGTATATAAAGTATAATTAAGAAACTTTCCATTTCAATGTCCCTGGTTGTATTTTGCTTGTTTTGTTGATTAGGTTCTACTTATAGGTGAGAACAAACTGACAGCAACCAGAGGAGAGGTGGGAGGGGATAAGGGTTGGAGCGGGGCGGGGAAGGGTTGTCAGGAACACGTATAAAGGACACATGGACAAAGCCAAAGGCGGGCAGGATCGAGGGTGGGAGGTGGGTATGGCTGGGGTAGGAGGGAACGGGGAGGGGAAAATGGAGACAACTGTACTTGAACGACGACAATCAATAAAATAAAAAAATTAAAAAAGAAAAAGAAAATTAAATAAGACAAAAGAAACTTTCCAATATGAAATATCACCTTCCATTTGCAGTGTCAAAGAGCCCTTAAACTCTGTGTCTGTGTAATACTGAATGCAGCCATTCAAAATGTGTTGTGGGTGCATCTTCACAGAAGCCTCACTGGAAAGCTCTGTTCTAGAGAAGAACCTGAGAACATGCACCCAACCCCCTCTCTTAGGGAAAGTTTCTGGAAAGCTGGGCCACTTTTCTGGATGGTTTCCTCCCCTTGGAGAACCTGCCCCAAGGTCCCCAGCTGCTATGACAGTTCTGCCGGTTGTTTTGCCTCCATTCATTTCTGGCACTAAAGGACCACTACTTTTTGGAAGGAGAACAATCACCAAAAAACTATTAGTGACTTTACAATCTATGACTTTAAAACCCCATTTGTTTTCTAAGATATTGTAGGACCAATCATGAAAGAGCACTCCCACGTCCTGAAGTGCACACCTCAAGCCTCCACTTTATTCTGAGCCTCCCAGTCTCACACTCCCAAGTGTTCGCCCTTGTTTGCCTTGTATGGAGGACTAGGAACACTCACATATCAGTCTGTGCACGTTCATGTCTTCCTATATTTTCACTGGGGACTGAGCATGTTAAAGCAAAACTCACAGGACTTTAAACTCCTAAAGTTAATGAAGAAGTAATTTTAAACTCCTAAAATAAACTCCTCAAGTAATTGAGAAAGACATTGATTATCAAAATGGTTAAATTCTCAGATACTATTGAGATAAGACCCTTGGCATTAACCCTTGAAAAGGCTAGCAAACACTTTTAATTTGCAAGAGCTCTACAACTGCCTCTGGTCCAACAGAAACAAAAATTATTTCTTACTATTCCAAAATAGAATAATTTAGATGAAGTTAAAAACCACTGCTAACAGCAGTTTGACTTACACAGACGGTAAAAGAGTCACAAAAATCCATTTTGGAGTAGAACTCTCAGGAGAAAAAGAGAAAAATGTGATGAGTAAATGTAACTGTTTTCAGGTCTCAGGAGTAACTAACTCATAATAGGGAAATGAGCTTGATTCTACTTTCCTTGTCTTTGACCCTTCAGCACAGTTATTATTGCCTTTCAGGTTATCCCGCGTGCTCAGTATCACACTGAAGTTCCCAAAGAGCAAGGGCAGTCTCTGATTCCTCAAAAGGCAGGTGCAATGAAAACAGTTACCACTTTATCTTGGGTTTATATCCTCTTTAACTTTTTTTGATATCCCAACTTGCTGTTTATAAAGTCAAACTCACACTGGCTAGAACTTGACAGCAGAAAGAATATAGAATAAAAAATATTAAAAACTTACCTTTTGAAAATATGCTCCAATACTAATCTTTGCCCCTACTGATTACCACAGAAAGATAACCCGGCCCAGGTTTTACCTTTTCAGGGCTGGATGATGGGATCACACTGGAATGGGACTGTTTGCAGTAATGCATGGGTAGAACTCAGAAGTCTGAGACTTATACTAACACATTAGCTGTGCAGACGCAATCCCAACACTACATGAGACAGAGCTTGTAAGAAGGGTGGCAGCAGCCCTTCTCGCCTGGGTCCCAGAAAAGTAAGGACCTTAAGACACCCATTTTGTGTGACTACTTCATCTCCATGCATCTGGGTTATACTAACTAGGCATCACCCTTGGGAGAATTGAAAAAAGTCACTGAAATCACTTTTTGCAAAGTTTAATTCTCTAGAGGAACCCTGGTTAAGAAGGCTGGATTGGCAGTGTGACTACAGAAAGAACTGTTGATCCTTAAAGGTAGTTTATACCAAAGGTTCACAAACTCTCCCAGAGGGGAGGTGTTTTACTAGCCAGAATAAAGTGCGCTCTGGTGCTTACCTGAAATAAATGGTGGTCTCGGGCTAATTTACAGAAAATACTTATCTTCTGGCCTACGTTCAGTTTTGATTAGTGAATCATGCAGTGACACATGAATGACAAATATTAATAACAAAAAAAAAAGTCAATCAAATTTCAGTTTGACAGACTGAAACTGTGTACATATGCCTAAGAGGGAGTATTTTATATATTGTGTACTTATAATCCTGTTTTCTGGTAGTAAAAACAATTTCAAGTCATATAATAAGAATAAATATATCAGTATTTCATGGTGTTTCAAAAACAATCACCTGGTCCGTGACTTAAACAAGCACCAGGCAGTGTCGGCTAAGCCAGGGCTGCTGTGTGTGGTTGGTCACACCCGGCACGCCCCTGGGGTGCACCGTGCGCGTGTAACTGCTGCCTGTGCCGCTGTGCACAGGGACCCTGAGACAAGCCTTACTTAATCATTCTATCTTGTAGCTTTGTACACAGTTCAGAATGATCATTTTTCCAAAACATCACACTTGGCTCACATTTTCCTTCATAATCATAGTCCACTTAGACCTTTTCAGTTTAACTTGGCAAAGTTATAATCCTCACTCTCCATTCCTGGTCACTTATCTATATTTTATAACAGAAGACCTGAACCTAAGTCTGATATTTAGTGTTATGCTAATTATGAAACGTACGCATGATCATTTGCTAACACGAAGAATAAATAAAATAACCTCAAAATGACTCAATTCCCATATTCCTAAATCTGCTCTTAATAGATCCTCAAAACTCTGTTCATTATAAAAAGCCAGTAGATTTCTTTTCCCTTACTGTATTTGAGTTTTCTGCCACATTTAACACTTGACACTACTTTTCTCTTGAAAGTGTACCCATGCATAGCTTCAGTGCCATAATACTTTCTGGATTATTTTTCTGTCTCTCCAGCATCATTACTGTTTTCTTCATGGACTTATGTTGCTGCTCCACAAGACTCCAGCTGCAGTGCTGCTCTCTTCTCATTCTTCCTGTCGTTCGGTCTGGGAGACAATATCCACCCTCACGGTTCTAACGCCACTTCTGTCACTGATCTGTAACTCTGGCTCTGAACACTCCTTTTAGTTTTCTTTAGATCTCTATAATTAAACGTCCTAGACACCTAAAACAAATCATCAACTCTTTTTTCCCAATCTGTACCTTCCTCAGCATGTTAATGACAGCATCACATATCCGGTGTTGTTCAGCTAAGAAGGAAAGAAAGCAAGGAGAGGCAGAGACATAAATCTCAATATTTCGGGTGGGGGATTCTTGAAGTGGCCTAGCTCAGCATTAGGTTACAGGAGCATAGGGAAGACCATGTACACAGCAGAGGCAGCGTGGAAGTTAGCTTTACTTCAAAAAGGTTTTTCTCTATCACATTCAGTGTAGTGTGCTCTTACAGTGTAAAAGCTATCAAAACCTAAGAGGGATCAAAGACCCATGAGCTTACCTATGCAATCCCCATTTGCATCCTGCTTATAGCCCATGTTGCACTCACATCGGTAGCTAGAAACGGTAGGTATGCAGCGTCCGTTTAAACAGAGATTAGCATGGTGCTTACAGATATCTATCGTCTGGTTGAGAATAGCTGTGGAGAATTAAAACACAAGTGATACTGCATCTCTACACCACGGACTACTTTTCGTAGAGTTTTTAAAAATGATATTTAATAGTATATTAATCAGGTGTATATGTCAAAAGTTCACATTATTCTCTACTGTATTAAAACTTTAATGTTGAGTATGGAAAAGATAGTCTTGAGACACATGGCTGTAACTCGCATTTGTTAAGTCATGCATCTGGAGACTTTGCCCACAATAATATCTTTAAAATTTCAGGAATGTTCTGCTGTACATTTGAGCGCTTGCCATTTCTTTTTCTGTGACTGTGCTGAATATTCAGATACAGTAAAGAGGCAATGTGCCAAAGAGAATAAACACCACACTGCAGGACATCATTAAATATTATTAGCAAGAGCAGTTCTTCTAAAAAGAGTGAACTTAAATGTCAAGTACACCAATGCCAATTCTGGCCTGAAGCCCACGGTTCTCAATTTCTTAAGTTATTCAACAAAAAAGGGCGAGGAAAAGAAAGATATTTCATTATAGTATTTGGATAGGCACAGAGCAAGACTTATTCAGTTTATCTCAGTTGAGAAATGATTCTGGAAGTAAGTCAAGGGTTGTAAGAACAGGGCAGCTGCAAAGGGCCAAGTGAAACACACGGGAACCAGAAACGCACGCTTGCATGGTGTCAGCTGGACTGCAGGATTGCTGTGCTCTTGTCTCTGTTTTCAAAGAAAGCCTGGGTCACTCATTCTTTTCCCCAATTTAAAAAGTTAGTGAAACAGAAAGATAATATTTTTCTTAAGAATTCTATATGACCACATTATATTTTAGACCCTGAAACAGATTTTCACATGTATACATATACATACACACATCTCTTGGGGAAAATGTTAGAAATTATAATATCATTTAAGGCAGAAAACTAAAGGGTTTACACAAAAAAATGAACACTCACTCAGTCCAGTGATGATGGGCCCCTGGCCCCCGGCCCCTACACCTGCTCCCCCAACACCAGGAGAAAAGCCATTGCCTCCAGGGATGGGGATGAAGCCTGTCCCTCCGGGGCCATAGCCATTGCCATTGCCATTTGGGGCAAAGCCATTCCCTCCAGTGCCTCCAGGTCTGGAACCAGCACTTCCTGGGATCCCTCCTATTGGAAGTCCATCCATGCAAAGTCTGTGGTATTCCTCTAGAGAAAAAAAAAAGGTCAGTTAAACACAAATGGATGTCTTTCTGCATAATAAAAGCAATCTGCATACCATAACGGTCATTTTAGCTCATCCATACTACCTGATGTGCATAAGCAGGGTATTATCCTGGTAAATATTGTCAATGCTAACAATAGCAGGAAAGGGTAGTATGGATGTTTCAGAAAAAAATGTTTCAGAAAAACGTCAAAATCTGTATGTCGTATTTTAACTAAGTTGCATAACCAAAGAATCATCTATAAGAGCATTTTGATTATATGTACTTTAGTGAAACTCATAAAGTTTCAGATTAGCTATGGATGCAAGAAATTTAACTGAATAGATGAAAATTAAAGCTTCAAGTAATTCATTCTATATATTCGACTTTGCTTGAAATGCCATCTGTACTGCACCTATACATGTTTCTCATCTCTTTTCTTCCCTTTAAGGGATTAACATCGCTTTAGAATAATAGTTTTTCCAATGTGGATTTTAACAGAAGATGGTGTTTAATAAGTTTTTACATCTGCTCCTTATTTATCCAAGTATCGAAGTTGAGAGGAAAAAAGCAAGGAGAGTGATCACCTTTATTTCCTTAATTGTTCTCATAATTAGGAAACTATATCACAAGAAATGGAAATTATTTTACTCAATTGTTTCAGTATTAATATTACTAATATATATTACTAGTGAGACTATGAGTTTCCAAAATCATGTACTACGCATTAACTCTGGTTTCTAAAAAATTTTACAACTCAGTTTTGATATTTTATACCTTAAAAGTTGTGAAAGAATATGCCTTATTTTTCTCCATAGAAGAACATATAGATTCATATTTTTATAGGCATAGTTAAAAAAATTAATTATTTTCAAAAAACAATACTTTAATATGAAGACAATATAATAAAATATATTGCTATACCTTTATGTGATAAACATTAATTGTACTTAACTATTCATACTATATTAACAAGAGAAGCTATTGCTCATTCATCCTAAAGTAATTTCCCGATTTAGCCTTAGCTACATGGCAGTTAATACAGAGTGAATGACAGGCATCCTCCTACTCTTGAAGTCTTAATTTTCAGGTCATTAAAAAAAGGAAATGTCTTAAAGGACTGGGACACTATAAGATAAGGGTACTTCTGAAATAGAATATAAATGAAGGTCGAACTTTGTTAGTCAAAGATATTCAAGCTCTGGAATGAAAGACCGGGTTTTAAAACTGAATTGAAATGCAGATGTTCAAAATGATTTTTTAAAATATTTGCACAAAGACAAATGATAATCAGCTTTCAGGAATTCTTCCGATATTAATAAATTGGGTATAATCAAAACTGATCCCAAATAAACAATGCCACCCTACCCCTCACAAAAACAGCCAAGTCACATTGAAGACAGTAACAGGAATACAGACATGACATGACTTCAAAAACAAGAGCAGAGTATATTAGGACATTAGTACAAACTGTCCTAACGCTGTCTGCCTAAGGAGACCAGCAGTCAGGAGCTCACCAGAGCCTCTGACGGGGCAGGCTTCGGGGATGGTTCCAAGGCCCCAGCAGCGGCCAGGCTCACAGCAGCACTGCATTTTTGTCATTCTGCCTGGGAGCTCTTGTGCACAGCGACCATTTACCAGGCCTGAGAAACATGTGCCTGTTCTTTGATCTGAACATGTGAAAATAAAACAGAAGACATGGCAGAATTATCTCTGATTCTTACATCAATCATTTCACACAAATGAAGTGAGTTATTTTAATCTCCAGTGTATCTATTTATTTTCTTAATTTTTATTACATTGATTCATTCTTTTACTTATTTACCGAGCAAATAAGTTCACTGAGCACCTATTCCATGCCACCTCCCAGAGCCACAAACACGAAAAACATGATGCAGATACGAGCCCATAGTGCAGGAGGAAGCCGACTCAGACAGGTCTGGACCTTGAAAGAAAGCAAAAGCCCAGTCCATCCTAGATCATTCGATCCCCTGCTGACCTGCCGGTGCGTGCTGTTGTTTGCCACTGAGATTTTCGTGGATGTTTGTTACACAGCCATATCTGACTGATACAGTCTATTTTAGAAAAGTTGATCAGAAGCATCTCTTTGAGACAGAGATATCTGAGAAGAGACTTGAATAAAGTGAGGTCGTGAATCATGTAGTTACCTGAAGTAAGAGCCGCTCAAAGAGAATGAATGAAGGGAATGTGGCCGGTATGTGTGAAAAAACAAGAGTCCAATGTGACTACAGAAAAGCATGCAAAAGGAGACTATGAGCTCAGGGAGACATCGAAGGCAAGATTACAGAAAGCCCTGTAGACCATTAGGGAAGGACTCTGGATTTTACCTGGCGTTCTTTAGGAGTCATTGGATGGTTTAAATGAGAGGAGACACAATAGTTTATATTTTTAAAAAAATCTTTTTGGCCGCTGACTGCAGTGAGCATAGGAAGAGCTGTGAAGGTGACACTGAAGACCTTCGGGTGAGAGATGACGGTAGCCTGGACGAGGTTGGTGGCAGTGAAGGTGATGAGAGGGCAGGCATATTTTGAAAGCACAGCCAGTGGGAACTTGCGCGGGTGTGGAGAATGAGGGAAAGAGGACATTTCCTGAGTTTTTGACTTATACAGCTGGGGTGGGGATAACAAGGGAAGAAGCAGGATTAGAGGGCATAATACAAGGCTTCTCTTTAACTTGTTATATTTGGGATGTTAAATATGTGAGCTTGGACCCCAGAGGAATGGTCAGACGAAAGACACATACCTGTGAGTTTATCAGTGTGTATACACGGTATTGGAAGCCATGAGGCTGGACGAGACATTTTCAAGAACTAGGGGGTAACTGATTTTGTCAAACGGTGATATAAAGTAAGTAGGGTGCAGATGCAGAGTGACCGCTGGGCCTGGCAGGACTGCTGTGATGAATGTGTGTGTTGTCCTGCAGGACTGGGGAGAGGGAAGTGACATGATCAGACGTGACTCTAATAAAGGTCACTCCGGCAGCAGCGTGGAAAAGGATCAGAATGGCAGATAAAGGCTAGAAGACATCATCAAAAGACTACCTAAAGACTAAAAATGCATACAGATAAAATATTAATATCATCTGTAAACATGGGTTTATAACTGAAGCTGCTTTTATTGTAAGCCATGAAAAACCTGTGAGTCTTATTCACTATACATTATTCAACTTTTATCAAGATGCTTTCAAAGAACATTTTGTCTCTGACCACAAGAAGAAAGACGCAGCACAGCAGTCAGGAGCTGATAGTAATAATGCACTCGAAATGATTACTTACAAATAATTCCATTAATAGGTAAAGCCTAATTTTTTGCACTAGATATAGTTTAAAATAAACATATTATTTTCTTGAATGGTCCATCATATACCCCAGGTTGCTTTGCTTCTAAGCTATTGTTAAATAGATGAATTGGCTTATGATATTCCATGTAAGAATCACAATACCTCTTCCATTTCCCCAAAGAAACCCAGTATGTATGTCCAAAGCAAAGTACAGATGATCTCCAACTTTATGATGGTTTGACTTACGATTTTCTGACTTCACAAAGGTGTGAAAGCAACATGCATGCAGTAGAAACTGTACTTTGAATTTTGATTTTGATCTTTTCCTGGACGACAGAAGTGCTTCCGGTCAGCCACACCGTCACCACGATCAACAATGGACACTCTACAGTGTACTGTGTTGCCAGCATTTTAGGATATTGTGTTCCGAGCATGTTTAAGGTAGGTTAAGCAAAACAATGATGTTATGTCTGGTAGGTGAGGTGTACTAAATGTGTTTCCGACTTACAAAGGGTTTATTAAAAAGTAGCCTCATTATAACTTGAGGAGCACATGTACAAATTGGATGTGGGCAAATAAAGACTCTGTGGACACTTCATATACTTCACAGGCTGGGAATATTCATTACACGAACCCAAAGTATCATATTCCTAGATTTACTTGATTGTTACATTCCCTCAGGATAGGATATAAATTAGAAAGTCCTAAACTCTTAACAATAATCATGGTTATGAAACAAGGTAGGCTGAATTGTTCTTATCTCTTCAAGGTCACTGAAAGGAGGAGGCTGTATGATAAGTTTTGAAGAAAAAACAATGGCCTTGAATCAGGAGACCTAGGTTTATATCAAGATGCTAACTGATTTTGCAACTATATTTAACTCTTCTTTGTCATGGAAAAGGGTTGGTGGGTAAGTTTAATAAAACAATGAATGTTCTGTTTCTAGCAGAATAGTGGATTAGTTACTCTGAATGTCTCTCCCAATACACACATCCCAGATAAAAAATGAAAAATTATTAAAAAAAAATACATCATATAGTTGGTGAGAAAGGAAAAAAGTCTCAAAATAAAGTTGAAGCCAGGAATTTTAGGAGGTAAGTGAACAGAAAGGTTTTGGCTTTAGGGCTTGCTTCGGCAAAACTCTAGAGACTTAAAATTCCAGCTCTGATACTTTCACAGGACCCAAAGCACAAGAAATAAAGAGCCCAGATTCTCCCTTCCAATACGAATGTAATAGGGAACCTCCTCACAAGGCAGGGGCTCCAGAGAGCTACATACTTAGCATACGGTTCATAAAGAGAAGGGCAGCTAAGAGCCTTGCCTGTCACTGCCTCAGTGCTGGGCAGAAGAGAAGAAAGGCCTTTCCTAAGAATCTGCTACCACAAGCTCCTCCTCACACAGACAGCTTTGATGTCTCAATTCATACTGGGTCTGAAAAACTTCAAAGGAGGAATATAATATAAACACGTCCTCAGGTAAAAGTATTGCAAGCAATTGGCAAAAGCTAATACCACTGAAGACTTAATACTGATACCAGGTCTTAAAGAATTCCCATAAATAAAGTTCCAAGAAAAAGCAGCAGCTAACAGGAAAATAGTAAGTATACAAATAACACATAAAGAAACAAGGCTCAGTGAAAAAAAAGCTAGTGGATTAAACAGCAAATTTCAGACACTGGAATGGTCACACCAATGCTGACTTATTAATTAATGATAATTTATCAAATGTTAATTAAAAACTAAATTATATTAATATGTTTAAGGCAATTAAAATATAAAAATGTGAACATAGGAAAGGAGCTTATAAACAAGGAAAGAAGAGATGAAAGAATTCCATGAAACTTCTACAAATGAAAATGATCATAACTGAAATAAAATGCTCAGTGAATATATTACTCAGTTTTGCACACAGATGAAAAGAGAATTACCGAGCTGGAAAATGTAGCTAGATAAATGAACTTCAGTGTAGTTCAGAGAGAGAGAGGGAGAGAGAGAATGTTAAGAAGAAGTTAAGAAATACGAACAAGAGCTTGAAAAGACAATATGTATCTAACAGGAATACTAGAAAGAGTTAATAAGCAGACTCGGGGAGAGGCAATGTTCAATACTACTTTAGGACTTTCTAACAATGTTGCAACAATCTCAGATCTAGGAATTCCAATTTTAATTTCTTTTTATTTTTCCAATTCAAAGTTGGAAAAATAAAAAGAAATCCACAGATTCATATCACTGAAACTATAGAACAATAAAGGAAAAGTGAAGACCTTAGAAACAGCTATAAAGAAAAAAACAGATTACCTGCTCAAGAATGATATTTAAATAATCACTGACTTCTTAATAGTACCAATGGATGCTAGATACAATGTATTCTATACACTGATATAAAAATAACTGTCCACCTAACAGTCTGTATCCCAAGAAGCCATCTTTCCAGAGGTTATTTTCATGAATACAAAAACAGAATTTTCCACCAAAAGTTTCTCTCTAAAGGAAATTTTTGAAGAGGTGCTTTAGGCAAAAGGAAAATGATTTCACGCAGAAGGTTTGGAATGTATAAAAGAATGAAAAGGAAAAAATATTGTTAGGTAACTGGCTAAAATCTAAACAGGCACTAAAATATATCAAAGAGCAAAAATAATGATTAATTTGTTGCAAAGAGGGAGTGACAATGGTTAAAATTTTTTAAATTGGGAGAGGAAAATCAAAGTATAACCATTCTAATATCTTTTATTACTTATATATGGGTAAAACAGATGAATTTTAGACTTGAAGTTACATATACATATGAAAACAGCTAGGATAACCACAAAAAACACAGAACTAAAGCATGTAACTTCTAAACAATAAAAAAAAATGGAATGCGAGGGAAGAAGGAACCCTGAATAAATCTTTAAAAAAAGCAAGAAAAAGAAAAAGGTAACAAAACAGCAAGATAAGTAGGAAGTGCAAAGACATTAATAGAAATAAAAACATCAGTCTACTGGCCAAGATGGAGGCGTAGGTAGATACATGTTGCCTCCTGGCACAACCAAAAGAAGGACAGCAACAAATTTAAAAACAAAAACAACCAGAAGTGTCAGAAAATCAAACTGTATGGAAGTCCGACAACCAAGGAGTTAAAGAAGAAACATTATTTCAGACAGGTAGGAGGGGCAGAGACGAGCAGCCAGGGCAGAGAGGATGCTACTGGAATAGGCAAGCTGGTGGCTGGAGGACTCAGCGGCCCCACATTTGTGTGTGGATTAACCAGGAGGAACAACTGGGGAATAAGATAGACTGCACAACCCAGGATTCCAGTGGTGAAATAAAGCCTCAAACCTCTGATTCAAAACACCTGTGGGGTTGAGGCAGCAGTGGGAGAAACTTCCAGCCTCACAGGAGAGTTTGTTGGAGAGACCCACAGGGTCCTAGCACATACAGAAACCCACCCACCTGGGAATCAGCACCAGAAGGGACCAATTTACTTGTAGGTAGTGGAGAAACTTACTGAAAGCCCACCGGGAGCCCAGCAAGCAGCATGGTTCCCTCTTGGACCCCTCCCCCACGTACAGCGCCATAACACAGTGACGTGGGTTACCCCACCCCAGTAAATACCTAAGGCTCTGCCCCTTACTACTTAACAGGTGGTCAAGACAAAAAAAAAAAAAAAAAATGGCCCAAGTGAAAGAACAGATCAAAGCTCCAGAAGAAATCCAACTAAGCAATGAAGAGAAAGCCAACCTATCAGATGCACAGTTCAAAACACTGGTAATCAGGACGCTTACAGAAATGGTTGAGTATGGTCACAAAGTAGAGAAAAAAAATGTAGGCTATGCAAAGTGAAATAAAGGAAAATGTACAGGGAATAAACAGTGATGGGAAGGAAACCGGGACTTGAATCAACGATTTGGAGAAGGAAGAAATAAACATTCAGCCAGAACAGGATGAAGAAACAAGAGTTCGAAAAATGAGAAGAGGCTTAGGAACCTCTGGGACAACTTTAAACATCCCAACATCTGAATCATAGGGGTGTTTGAAGGAGAAGAGGAAGAGCAAGAAATTGAAAACTTATTTGAAAACATAACAAAGGAATACTTCCCCAATCTGGCAAAGGAAATAGACTTCCAGGAAGTTCAGGAAGCCCAGAGAGTCCCAAAGAAGTTGGACCCAAAGAGGAACACACTAAGGCACATCATCATTAAGTTACCCAAGATTAAAGAGAAAGAGAGAATCTTAAAAGCAGCAAGAGAAAAGGAGACAGTTACCTACACAGGAGTACCCATAAAATTGAGTGCCTCAGATGATTTCTCAAAAGAGACCTTTCAGGCAAGAAGGGGCTAGAAAGAAGTATTCGAAGTCATGAAAGGCAAACACCTACATCCAAGATTACTCTATCCAGCAAAGCTATCATTTAGAATGGATGGACAGATAAAGTGCTTCCCAGATAAGGCAAAGTTAAAGGAGTTCATCATCACCAAGTCCTTATTATATGAAATATTAAAGGGACTTATCTAAGAAAAAGAAAAAGATAAAAAATATGAACAGTAAAATGACAACAAACCCATAACTATCAATAACCAAACCTACAAAAACAAACTAAGCAAACAACTAGAACAGGAACAGAATCACAGAAATGGAGATCACGTGGAGGGTTATCAGTGGGGAGGAGAAGAGGGGAGAATGAGGGAAAAGGTACAGGGAATAAGAAGCATAAATGGTAGGTACAAAATAGACAGGGGGAGGTTAAGAATAGTATAGGAAATAGAGAAGCCAAAGAACTAGTATGTACGACCCATGGACATGAACTAAGGGTGGGTGGGGGATGCGGAGGGGCAGTGCAGGGCAGAGGGGAATAAAGAGGGGGAAATTGGACAACTATAATAGCATAATCAATAAAATATATTTAAAAAAATAAAAACAGTTACTATAATAAATATAAATGAATCTCAAAAGACAAAGATTTTCATACTGTGCAAAAACAATTTAGATTTTGACTCTTCAAAGAGACATGTTAAAAGCATAAGGAAGCAAAAAACAAGTGAGAGGAAAAATGTAAAACAGGCATATATATTTAAACATTACACTTCCACTCATAAAATATGATACAGAATAATGAGATTAAAATATACCAAGAGAAAATATATAGAAATTGACCAAAAAGAAAAGAAAAAAAATGTTGAAGTCAATACATATTGACAAAAGGTTCAATTCACCTAGAAAATACATACCTTTAAACATTCATCATCTTATAGCACCAAAATATATCATGCAAAGCCCTGGCTGGTGTGGCTCAGTGGATTGAGTGCTGGCCTGTGAACCAAAGGTTCCCTGGTTCGATTCCCAGTCAGGGCACATGCCTGGGTTGTGGGCCAGGTCCCCAGTAGGGGGTGTGCGAGAGGCAACCACACATTGATGTTTCTCTCCCTCTCTTTTTCCCTCCCTTCCCTTCTCTCTAAAAATAAACAAATAAAATCTTAAAAAAAAGAAAGTTAAAGAACCACACAGATAAACTGAGAAATCTACCATCACAGTGGGATATTTATACAACTCTTTCCAGTAATTGATAGATACAGTAGACAAAATTCAGTAGATATATAGAAAATTATAATAGTACAGTTAACAAGTTTGATCTAATAGATGTATCTGTGCAACAACTGGAGAAAACACATCTTTTCCCAAGCCCATCTGGGAGATTTGTGAACCAGAAAAACCCCTTATACTCTAACCAGCTCGGGAGTCAAGTACAACAGCACACTGGAAGTAAATGAATATGTACTGAAATGAGTAGGTACTCTTCAGGAACCCATCAGGAACCTGCGGACACCACTCCTAAACTTTGAGAGCTTGCGGTGATATTGTGAGGGGTCCACGAATCTTACACAGAACGTTGCAGTGCATGTGAGAAACACCTCACAGTCTGCAGGCACTACATGGCTGCCACTAACGGAGATTCCATTGTGACTAATAAAATACAGATTCATTGTGTAGTTTCTCCAAGATACTGAATTATCATCATGCATGGATCTGAAAACATTTTTGATGTCAAAGAGAGGCTTTTCAAAATTGAACAAATATAAACTACTGTTCTACAGTTTGGAAGCCTCTGGTCAGTCTGATAACATGTATTAAAGGAAACCACATCACTGGTGAGAGGGTGGAGGGGCAGAGAAAGAGGGCTGGAAAGTAAATCAGAACTTTTTCATAAATTCTGCAATTATTCTCTTCTAATAACATCAGAGAGGCAAGCCATTTACCTCCAATCATTTGAGTCAAACACAGACCAGGATGAGATGCAGATCAGCGTAGTGTGATGTCTCATAGTTAAGGTCTCCCCCAAAATGTATTTCGAAAGCAAAACAGTGGCTAGGAGTTACGCACTTTGCTTTGCGTATCTAAAACTGCATGGTCCTTATAAAGTACTATGTGTGCTGAAAATGTGTCATATGGAAGAAAATCTGAAATAAGAAAGGGATGCCCCACAGGACTAACTAGGGGTTATCTGCGCATGCCATCTCTTGAAATAGAGACTTATTAGGGGCAGAGGCAGATGGAGCATATTTATTACAGTGTCAGGACAAATCCTTCTAGTGCTTGGTATATGTTTAACTGTAGGACTGATATGTCATAGAAATGAAAACAAGTCTATTCCTCCAATCATCTCCTATCACCCTCACCACACTCCCAGAGCAAGGTTTACATGAAGTCTTATTTAAAGCCACACTGAAAAAGAGGAAGCAATCCATCTCCTCTGATTAAAATATAAATCTATCTTGAAGCAAAATAATGGTACTATTATCAGAGTTTGTTTCATGGCTTGACATTCAGTCTAAACTTGATTTAAGAGAACTAACGGTTAATTATACAATGTGATGAAAACTTGGTAAAAGTTGGGGGTTGTACCTTGAAATAAATATGTCTCCTGTTGAGTGAGCTTTGCTCATTAAAAATAAAGGGTTCAGCCAGAAAACAGCAATGAGGTTAGCTCAGGTCAGAATACTAGCGGTGATAATAGCTGTTCAGTAAATAGTCACCATTCTCAGGTTTCTTCCCCCGGTCCTGAAGGGCTGCCCGTGCCCACCCTCCTACCCCGGCCTCTGTGATGGTCTGGAGCCAACACGGGTTCCCCTTGATTGATTCTGCAGATTCTTGCTATTCCTAAAATACCTTCATGTTGCTTTCATGCTTCCGTTATACTAGACTAACTAGAACCAGGGACGATGGCTCTTAAGGTTACTTCCTCCTTTAAAATAGTGGAGTGTTTCTTCCTCACTGTCTAATTTTCTCTTTCTGGGACATTTTTTCTTCATTAAAACTACTAGCCTCTTCCAGCAGTCACCTTTTATATGATTCTACAGTTAAAACTAAAACAGCGTTTGGTATTTTGTTTCATCCTCGTCTTCCCTTTCCCTTTAGTTAAATATTTTTAGGAGTTTTGGGTTATCTTTCAAGTGTTTTGTTGTAAATGCGCACATGCATGTGTAATCAACACTCATCGTTCACATAAAATGCTGTGTGATAACGGCACATCTGATATCTTTCTACATCACTGTATCAATATGTTCCTCGCTTCTTTAAACCAGTTTTTTTCTCCCATTTTTGTCTCTGTCCTGCTCAAAAATCTTGATGGGCTCTCACTGCCCTCAGGATCAACCTGAAAGTCCTCAGCATGGCATTTTGGTTGCAAAGTCAATCGCACTGAAATATCCATGACATATATAATTCATCATAAATAAATTTAATCTAAGAAAATGCAGACTCAGATTTTAAAAAAATCAAAGCCAAAGATCTCTTACACATTACAATGTTAGGTTTATTTTTTTTCTCACATATGGAAAACACAAACTTATTTCAAATGCAACAAACTTATTCAAAAAAATTTTAAGCTGCTTACTTAATTTTAACATTGGTTTCATAGTTTTAGAGCATTAGTCTCCCTTCCTTAGGGGTCTTCCTCTGTTCCTGGATCAGGATGTTGACACTGAAATGAACCGGGACTCGTGCTTAGCACAGGACTCACTGTGCCTCACTCTCGGGAGCTCACGCAGGCTCTGGGCATCCAGGACCACAACTCAAAGCCGGCACGCCATGCCCAACAGGGCGCCAAACAATGCAAAGCAGTTATCAACTGACACAACAGTCTTACATTTGATATTACCTCGTTCATTGATTTGTTGGTTAGCCTACTCATTCAGAAAAGACTTACTAAGCCCAAACTTGTATGCAAGGTACTACATAGACAAAAAGCTGCCTAAGGCAGGACCTGATGGAGCTCACAGTCTAGCCAATGAGAAATCACTCATACTGGAGACCTTGATATGTAGGCACAGGGTCCCTGCCATCTTGATGTGGTTGAGAAAGAAGTGCAGTGTCG
This sequence comes from Micronycteris hirsuta, assembly GCA_004026765.1. Classification (NCBI taxonomy): domain Eukaryota; kingdom Metazoa; phylum Chordata; class Mammalia; order Chiroptera; family Phyllostomidae; genus Micronycteris; species Micronycteris hirsuta. Next base: position 11,632 of record PVJI01004132.1, on the reverse strand, counting down.
CAGTAATGAACATGCAGGAGTCAGAGAGACCTGGACTCAAAGCCTAGCCGCATTTATTGGCTTTGCAATAAAAGTCACCTTACCGCTCTAAACCTTAGTTCCTTCATTTATGAATCTGAAAAATTATTATCTATCACACAGGGCTACTATAAGAATTACAAAACATAATATATGGGGTCCAGTGTAGGCATGTCCTTCTCCTACTCCTAATAGTAATAGTAATGATAATAATAATAATAAGAAGAAGAAGAAGAATAAGAAGGAATATTTTATTAAACATTTACTAGTGAAGTGTAGACAGGTTAGTAGCCTGCCCAAGGCCCCAAAGCTACGAAATAATGAGTTAATGTAGATATACAATTTCTTATACATGATGCATGCTTCATAAGTGGTAGTTGTTATTTTGACTACCACCACACTGTTTCTTCCATTACTAGTAGTGCCACCTTCTGCCATTTATGATGACAATACAGTATTCTAAGGCAGCATCTATATCTCTCATGTTTACTATTGGATAGCAAGGACTGGCATATCGATGCATTTTACCACTGAATTCAGGCCACAGCCCTTTTGTTGGTGGGAAAGAACTGCTAGCTTAAAAGGACTGCTAGCTTACATCCCTGACTCCTGCATTTCATCCATCCAGTTCCCTTGGGCCCCACCATGAGGGTCTACAGAGGCCCTGGCAGTTAGTTGCACACATATCCTCCTGGTGTGTCTAGGAGACTGTCACTGCCCAGTGACCATCCTCTAGTAAACCTGGGTGCTGGCCTGATTTTGCTAATTACTATATCACATGAATCACTTTTTTATTTTTTAAACTTTAGAAGACAGGGAGAGAGAGGGAGAGAAACATCAATGTGTGGTTGCCTATCACACTCCCCCAACCAGGGGACTGGCCTGCAACCCACGCATGTGCCTGACTGGGAATTGAACCAGTGGGTTTGTAGGCCGGCACTCAATCCACTGAGCCACACCAGCCAGGGCTGTATCACATGAATCTTTAATGCCCCTAAAGTCTACGGCTTATTACTCAATAATGGTTGACCTACCCATGACCAAAGCACTGTTCCATCTTTCTGAACAAAGGAGAACATACAAATATATTTGGCTTTAATTTGAATATGCTGGAAGTTAGTTAAAGGTATCAATTCCTTTTTCATAATAACTATTTTCACTAGAATAAACAAGGTCTAAGTAAACAAGACATTGACTACATTCATGATTCATAGCACCAGAAAGAACTTTTAATTAGGACATTCTGTCTCAAAAGCAGATTTTAAAAAATCTTTTCTCATGCCTTTTTGTCTCTAAAGCTGGTCAAGAGCAATATCTTGAGGAAGTTTTTGCTCATTTCCAAAATGACTCTGACAACATAAAATAAACCCAGATGGCTTCTGAAACTGAAGTCTTTGCAAAGAGCACCTGGTCTATCAATCTCTCAATAGTGGTACCATTTATTTTAAACAACTCTTTCAGCCACTTTTCCAATGGTTTTATAATCGTTGCCATCTTGATACCTGTTTGGGCTGTTCTCTCATTAAAAAGAAGCAGTGCATTGTGCCTTCAAAAATACAAGGCTTACCGATACACCGAGAGCCATCTGTTGAGGTTACGTATCCACGTGGACAAACGCAAAAATAGCTTCCCACGGTGTTGGAGCACTCGCCACTTTCACAGACCCCAGGGATGATGCTGCACTCATCGATGTCTAATCAAGGGAAGAAGGAGAAGACGATTGAGAAAGGCCTTTATTAAGTACCTTATAAAAGGGATTTAAAAAAAAAAGTATGAGAGCACTCATGGTTGATTAGGTCAGATCATATAACCCTGAAGATACTCTTGTTTCAGGCCCTAAAGAATTTCTCACACATATCTATGGGAACTGAGATGAAAGTCAACTCCCATGGCAGTAAAATAAGGCCAACTAAAGCAAAACTCTATCCATTTTTTCCCAAATGCAATTTAAATTGGAAATAAGTAAAAATGTCAACGTTTTAGTTTCCATTCTACATCAGTTAGGAAATATCCTACTATAGCCTTTAAAAGAAACACATACAGGGATTATATTTTAAAATATGGAGTAGCTACATTTATAATTTTTATAACTAATTTTCACACTAATTATGTGAATCAGTGGAAGGTGGCAAATGTTTTATATTTTTCTATTTGGCTTCAAGAAATGTTTTTGTACTCGCATCTGAACATGGGTATATGTGACCTTCTGGTAATTAACTTTGGGTCTAAAGTAATATAGAAACATTGCAAAGGGCAAACTCTGGAGGCTTTGGGAGGTGTCCAGTTTTCCTATTGTACCTCTGCTAATTCATTCAGCTTACTCAATGCTGGGACTAGTCTATTCCCTTTCACATTAATGAAAGGTCCGCTTTCTTTTAAACTTTCACTAAAGCAGGAAATCTGGCCATTTATATAAGCTTTAAAGTACTTTTCTTCTAGTTCAATAAGCAAAGAGAGGTGGAAAGTCAAACAAAGCTACAATCAGGTACACTGGGAGCTAATTGCTAATACATTCTAAAGGAAATGAGGCATTGTGAGGAAAATGCAGCCATGCATGCTGGGAGTTGGCTGTCTTTTTTAAGGAGCGGGGCTCGCAAAGACCAGTGAATACAGGGACCAGTTATAAAAGCCACAAGCAGATAATTACTAAAATATGAATCTGAGCATTTAGTTTCTTTTTAGATTTTTAGTTACATTTAATTTTTAGAAATGCATCAATAAAATCACAGGAAAATCATACTGTTACTGTAAATACAAGAAAAACTTTAACCCTCACCATTAAAAATATAGTTGGCAATGCCTTTCTTGAATTCCTCTATTAGTTTATTCATTCTTTTCTTTCCCATTTATTCTGAAAAGTCACTCGTGCCTACAAGCTGTATCATGAAATAACTATATGCATGTACATCTTCTTGGAATATGCATATAAAAAAGTGAACAGTTTCAGACATTCTCTGAAATAACATCTTCATTTGAGGCTTAAGTTAGCCACTGGAGGCATAGTTGCACAAATCAAAATCTACCAATTCCCCAAGAGAGATCAGAATTGCAACATGAATTTACTCCATGAGTAGCAAATATATAATGTGGTGAGTTACCGTCAGACTCAATCCAACAAAATGAAACCATGTGTGCAAAATTAAGATCTCATCCTAATAAAACTGAACTGATTCACAAAATAAAAGACACCACAACAGTTGTACTTGGATCATCAGATAAATTCATCAATCCCTTCTGGACAAGGAAAAGGGGAAAAGAGAGGAGCACCAACGTGAAGAACCAGGAAACTTGCCTTCTGATCCCCTTCCACCTAATGTTGTACCAACAATCAAGGCACTTCAGGGGCCCAGGATTAATCCAAATTCTTAAAAATGAGGAACTTAAGTCTTTCATTCAAGCATTAACTCTTATTTCCAGGCATTTCCTTTCTTAATAAAGAACTTCTTTGTGCTCTAACTTCCAAATACCCTTCCTGACAACAAAAAAAGAGTACAAATCGAAAGATGTTTGACATTTTCTTTTCTAAGGGAAAAAAAATCTGGAACATAGAAGAACACATGGAATGATGTTAAATTTGTGGGTTTTGTATTAAATATTTTATTGTACAAAAACTCCATGTTTCACAATTCTCCTCAGAATTAAACAGGAATTTTAAAAGGTTGGATTCAAAATAATTACATGTAAAAGGCTGTCAGTAAAGTATTTAAGAATTCTATGTGAAGAATAAGAATGTTTCTCATTTATTTTTGGGCTACACTCCCTCCCCCATGTTTTAAAAATTAAAACGTTTGAGTTTTTTTTCTTTTTTGACTTCATTTAGATGTAGTCATGCCCAAAATTTATTCATCAATTTAAACTTAAATTTAGCATTAACATCTATGTTAAGAAGGACGTATGCATTTAGCTCTTTTGTAGCATGATTTCTTCAAGAGCAAATGTCATAATTAGATTTAGAAGTATTATCTTCTCAAAAAAAGTGTATATTGCCTAGATATATGTAAGTGTGCCTAGGTCTACTCATGGGAAAAGGCACTGTTAACAATGGAATTTGTTTTCATTCATGCTCTGCATACCTACTGTGCCTCCGCCTACCTTTCCTTGAACTTTTTTTAAAGTTTATTTGTCAGTTTGGAAGCTTTGGTCTGCAAATATCAGAAACTAATCCAAACTGACATAAACCAGAAATTTAATAGCTTGCATATGTGGAAGTTCATCGGGGGCATGGACTTCAGGGTCAGTTTAAGCCAGCGTCTCGTGCTTGGTTTCTGTGAGACAGTGTGACTACGCTCTCCTCCGGGCTTCGACTCCCGTCCTTGATGGGAGCAAAATGGCTGCAGCAGCTGTAGGCTGGACCTCTGACTGGGGGGCCAGCAGAGGAGCGGGTGTCTCTGCTCTGGTTCTCACTGTTTGGACAGAAAAAAGTTCTCCAAGGAGAACCAAGCAAATCTTTCCTTCTGTTCTAATGTCCTCAATTCAGTCACATGCCTAGTTTTGGAGGACTCCCCTAGTCAGGAGAATGTGTTGATTGGAATAGGCCTAGAGTCCCAAGCCATTAATTTACTATGGCCAGTGGAAATGCAGTGAGCTTTAGAATAATAAAAAAAAAAAAAAAACAAAAGCAAAAAAATAGCATAGGTGAAAATACACCTGAAAATATGGCACAGTTGCAGAATGAAAAGTGTACCAGAATGGCTGGGAAACTGATGGAAAATAAACTTAACTAGTTAGCTACATGCTGAAGCCTGGAGAGCTTTCCCAAGGATTTTGGCTTTTATTCTGAGATGACTAACAGTGTCTATGAAGGAGTTTAAGTTAAACAAGAGCATGACATAAGCAAATCAATATTTTAGAAAGACAATCCTTAGTGTAACATAGATAGATAATAGTTCAGTGGTAAATGAGAGCCTGAAGTAAGCCTTATGATAAGGAAGACAGCACATATTCAAGAGATATCTAGAAGGAGAGATCGACAGGACTTTGCTACTGGATAAACATCTCAGTCTTCTAGCTTGACTGACAAGGGAGATAGTCGTGGTATTAACAGAGAATGCGACACACAGATAAAAACATACTTTGAGATTAAATTGAATTTAGGACATTTTGAACTAGGAGATATGTAAAAGGCAGAAATTCCAATTATGTAGCTAAAAATTTGAAACTCAGTACAGATGTAAGGCGTAAAGATGTACATTCTGGTTTATCATCAGATTGTACTCTATGAAATACATTTTGAAGTTGTGACAATGGACGAAATCTCAAAGAAGACACATAGATGAAAAGGACTATGCTTGAGATGGGGACTCTAAGAACCACAACCATCCAATGAAAGTCAAAGGAAGAAAAACTAGTATAGGAGGCTGGGAAGGAAAGGTCAGGGAAATAAGAGGAAGAGTGTGATGAATGAAGGCTAAGGAAAAACACTATCAAAAAGGAGGGCATTTTAAGAGTAAAGAAAGAGGACTGGAAAGTGTTTAGTAATTTGAAGGGGCTGAACACGTTTTTCTTTTTTTGGTTTTTTTTTTTGTTGTTTTGAAGAAGAAAACTAGATCTAAGCAAAACCATCTGACAGGTTACTGACTGCCAAACCACATAACCTCATATTTGTCAACCAACATTTACAACATTTACTGTAAATCTTACTCAAAGCAGAACATAATGAATAATTTGGTAAGTAGTGCTAAGTGTGATCTCAGATATCACAATTCTAAGAACACTGCCCCAGAGATTGTCAATTCCAATATGTACCTCATACATAAAAGCAATCCATATAACAACTGTGTCACAGAGAACTTAGAACAAATAAAACAAGAAATTTTGTTTTTAAAAAGTGTTCTCAGAATCTTTTCTTTCCACAAATGCCAAGGAACTTTATGTACTTGGCCTATTCTGCGTACTTTTTTGGTATAAAAAGGTATATGAGGTCTGTCCAGAAGGTATCCAGCATGTACTATGGAAAATAGAGACACTGACTGAAGAAGATACAAGATATAAGAAACACTGTACACGGGACAATGAAGCCTCAGCCCCCTTCTGAGTAGGCACCTTGGGACCTCACGCGGTTCTCCCAGTCGCCATCAGCCACCCCATCATTTTTCCCTGAATCTCATTAACAGTCTGAAATCTCTTCCCGTTCAAAGGTGATTTTAGTTTTGGGAAAAACTAGAAGTTGTAGGGCGCCAAATCTGGGCTGTAGAGGGGCTGAGTTACCTGGGCGATTTCCAAAAAAATTCCCCTCAAATTCTGCAGGACACGTGATGCATGAGCTTGTGTATTGTTGTAATAAAGCAGCCAATCACCAGTTGCCCATAGCTGTGGCCTTCTGAATCATCTGAACAGTTTCTGTGGAGTAACGTTCAAGCTTACTGCAAAATTTGATGCAGATTCGTTGCTCTACTTGGTCATTTTGAATGTAATGGCCACATGGTATATACATGCTCACTCAATGGTGTCTACCACCCTCAATGTCCAGTACAGTTAAGTCACCATTGTTCAAGCATGTGCATTCTAGTCTATTCTCCTTGGCTGCCAGGTTACATTGATGTCACACAAACCATCTTCATTATCTTAACAATGGCTGGACTTTTTCTGGACAGACCTCCTATTTCTGTTTTATATTCAACTTCTATTAATTAGAACACTTTGGAATTAGGAATATTTATGACTGCATTTTAAATGTAATAAGTTGCTAACTATTTCAAAATTTATAAGAACAATAAACATTACTGAAATGATAAAATAAGTTGTAATGGAAAACTATTGTCCTTTTTCAGATTTTGAAATCAATTGTACTCAGAATTTCATTGTATATTTATAAACAGCTTTTTTTAAATATAAGAATTGTGTGCTAATAAAATTCACTCATTTAAAGTATAAAATTCAATGTTTTTTAGTATATTCATAGGGCTATGAAAAACCTCAGAACAACCTTGTTTGAGACCAGTTTCATGCCCCCAAAAGTAATTCCATCCCATTAGCAATCACTTTCCCTACCTTCCTCTAAGCCCTCGGCAGTAACTAATCTATAATTAATATACCTATAACTAATACTACTTTTTCTCTATAAACTTGCCTGTCCTAAACATTTCATATAAGTAGATTCATAAAATATGATTTTTCATGACTGGCTTCTTTCTTTACTGAGCATAACATTTTCCAGGCTCACTCATGTTGTGGCATATATCAGTACTTCATTCCTTCTAATTGCTGAATAATATTCCACTGTATGGGTATACTAGATGTTATTGACCCATTCATCACTTGCTGGATATTAGAGTTGTCTCAATTTGGGGGCTATGACAAATAAAGCTATTATGAACATTTGGGTAAGACTAGTTTGCTGTGGACACGTTTTCATCTCACTTAAGTATACATACACAGAATGAAACTGCTGAGTCATGTTGTAACTCTATGTTTAACTTGTTAAGAAACTGCTAATTTTTTCCACAAAGTAGCTATAATATTTTACAGTATCACTAGCAATAAATGGAGGTTCCAATTTCTCCACATCATGCCAACACTCATCATTATCTTCTTTATTGTAATGGTATGAAGCAGTATCACAGTGTAGTTCTGGTTTGAATTCATTTCCCTCATAACTCATGATGTGAGCACATTTTCATGTGCTTATTGGCTTTTTATATATCTTCTCTGGAAACTAATTATTTTGCTCAGTTTTTAATTGAGTTGTCTTTTTATGATTGACTTGTTAGAGTTCTTTATATATGTCCTACATCTGATACATGATGTTTACATGAATTTCCTTCCTTATGAACCTTAAGATTAGATTGTCAATTTCTGCTAAAAAAGCAAGCTGGGTTTTTGATAAGTACTGTGTTCCATCTGCAGACCACTTCAGGGAGTACTGCCTTCTTACTATTAAGGTTTCTGGTCTATAAATGTGTGATGTCTTTCCATGTATTTAGATTTTCTTTCACTTCTTTCAACAAGGTTTTATAGTTTTAAGTATAAAATTCTTTCACTTCCTTTGTTAAATTATTCCTAAGCATTTTATTCTTTTTCATACCATTTTAAAGAAATTTTTTTAGTTTCATTTTCATAATGTTCACTGCTAGTGTATGGAAATATAATTCATTTTTATATATTGGTATCTTGATATATATTGATATCTTGTAACAGCAACCTGGCTAAACTCATTTACTGGATCAACTGGTGTTTCACAGGATACATTCTCTACTTCAGTGGACACTTCATTCATTTTAGCTGCTCCCTTAGGCACTAAAGGCATGTCATGTACAAATAGATATTTTTACTTCTTTCTTTCCAACCTGGTTACTTTTTATTTCCTTTTCTTGCCTAACTTCCCTAACTAGAACTTCTAGAACAGTGCTGAACAGAAATTTTGAGAATGAATATTGGTTTTGTCCTTGATCTTCAAGGAAACATTCATTATTTTGACTGTAAGTACGATATTAGCTGTAGTTTTTCATAATGCCCTTTATCAGGTTCAGAATGTTGTTTATCATTTTTATGCTTTTTGTCCTTTATTCTACTTATATATTACATTACCTGATTTTGAGATGCTGAACCATCCTTGCATTCCTGGAATAATTCTTAACTGATGATGTATAATCCTTTTTTGAATGTGGCTGGATTTGGTGTGCTGATATTTTCTTGAGGATATTTACATCTACATTCATAAGAGAATTTAATCTATAGCTTTCTGGTATGTTCTTTCTGGTCTTGGTATCAGAGTAATACTGTCCTCAGAGAATGAACTGGGAGGTACTCCTATGGACTCTACTTTGGGGAAGAGTTTATGGTGGATTGGTATTAATTCTTTTTTGAATGTTTGGTAGAATTTACTATTGCAGCTAATCTGGGCCTAAGATTTTCTGATTTTGTAAAATTTTAAATTATTAATTCCATTTTTTTTAGTTGTTATATCCTGTTTATAATGTATTGTTATAATCTACTCAGATTTCTGTTCTTCTAGTGTCAGCTTGTTAATTTGTGTCTTTATAGGAATTTCCCTTTTTTGTCTTAGGTATCTAATTTACTGGCATAGTATTATTCACAGTATCACTTTATAATCATTTTTACAGGTCAGTAGTGATGTTCCTTCTTTCATTTGTGATTAATAATTTGAGCTTTCTTATTTTTTCTTGTTTAGTCTATCTAAAGGATTCTTAGTGTTCATCTTTTCAAACAACCAACTATTGGGTTTGTTGACGTTCTCTATAGTTTTTCTAAGCTCAATTTCACTTATTTCTACTCTGCTCTAATTATTGTCCTGCTTCTGCTTGCTTTGATTTGATTTTTCATTTGTTGTTCTTTGCTTATTTCTTAAAAATGGAAAGTAAAATTACTGACTTGGGATTCTTTTTAATATAGGTGTTTACAACTATATATTTCCCTTTAGGAATTGCACTGGATAAATCTCACAAGTTTTGCATGTTTTGTGTTTGTTGTCATTCATTTCAAATTATTTTCTAGTTTCCCTGATTATTTACACAATTGGTTATTTAGGAGTCTGTTGCTTAATATCTGCAAACTTATGAATTTTCCAAATTCCCTTCTGTTTGTTATTAATTAACTTCATTTAATTCCATTCTGTTGGAGGGAGATCCAAGATGGCAGGAAAGTAAGTGAAAGCTACGCTAACCTCCCAGGACTAACCTGGAATTACAACTCAATGGTAGAGAAATCATCTTGAATAACCAACTGAACACTAGCTGAAAAGAAGCTTTATAACCATGGACAGACAGAAGACATTCAGCACAACATGACTGGTAGAGAGTGCAGAGGAGACACAAAAGGGAAGGCTGGGATCCCATGGGCAGCAGCTGAAGTGTCAGAGAGATATTTCAATATCCAGAGGGCTCCCCCTGAGAAGTGTGGGGTCTCAACCCCAAACTGGGCTCCCCAGCCTACAGCACCAGAGCCAGAAAGGAGCCCAGATAACATCCAGTTGTGAAAAGCAGCAGTGGTTCTGTCAGCCAGGGAGAGAAGGCTGTAGACACAGAGACTTTTAAAGGACCAAAGCACAGAATTTCATTTGTAGCCACTTATCCTAGGTGATGGCAAAGGGAGGGTAGAATGGACTAGAGATGTTTGAGGAGAGTCTGGGGTTGGTTGCTCTGGGTTGAGAACTAGGGGGCAGCCCCCAGAATCCCTATGTTGAATCCATCCCCTATACTGCAGGAGCCATCCCTCTCAGGCAATGCACTCCTCTCTGAATGGCATCAGCCTGAGGGGGAGCAACAACCCCCCACCCACAGGAATTACTCTGCCCTACCCTGTGGTGCTTCAGCTTGACTGCTGATTACAGTTTGATTAGATTAACAGCTGATCAGTTTAACACCTCATCAGTTTAACATCTAAGGCAGAAAATACAAAGCAGCAGCCAAAATGGGAAGACAAAGAAATAGATCCCAAATGAAAGAACAAGAGAATTTTCCAGAATAAGTATATGAAATGGAAGTTTACCCAGCAAGGCTATCATTTAAAATCAAAGAAGAAATATGGAGCTTCCCAGACAAGAAAAAGCTAAAGGAGTTTGTTAACACCAAACCAGTACCGCATCAAATGTTAAAGGGCTTGGAAGAAGAAGAAAAGGAAGAGGAGGAAGAGGAAGATGAGGAGAAAGAAAAAAAAAACAGGAAAACAGCTTGACAATAAAATGGCACAACATATGTATCTATCAATAATCACCTTAAATGTAAATGGCTTAAATGCTCCAACCAAAAGACATAGGGTAGCTGAATGGATAAGAAAACAAGACCCATAAATATGCTGCCTCCAAGAGACCCATTTCAGATAGAAAGACACAGACTAAAAGTAAAGAGCTAGAAAAACATATTTCATGCAAATGGAAAAGAAAAAAAAAAGCTGGGGTAGCAGCTTATATCCAAGATTTTAGACTTTAAAATCAAGGCTATAGGACTTCCGCCAAGATGGCGGCGTAGGTGGACACACTCGCTGCCCGCACATCCAGAGTGTCTAAACAACGAACGCAGTAGCGAAAAATTAAACAACCAGAACGGACAGAATCGAACTGAAGGGAAGTCCAACACCCAGGAGGTAGGAGAAGACGAACATCCAGGCCGGTAAGCGGGGCAGTACTGGGCGGAGGAACGGAGTGGACTCACGGAGGGACTCACACAGCCAGCGCCTGAACAGGGCGTGGCCCCAAACGACAGGTGAATCCCGCAGGCCGGCAATGCTGCCGGAGAGAGGCCAGGGCTGAGCTAGCAGAACCCAGTCTGGCAGAAAAGGCAGTGGGGAACTGGGGAGCGGAGGCGTGACGGGAGCCCGCGGTGATCGGAGGTCGCCATTGCTTCCTCCCAGGCCCCGCCCCCACAGGCAACGTCATCCGAAAAGCACCCAGGTTGCAGGCACCTGCCAGCCGACAAGTGCACCGAGATAAAAAGAATGAAAATGGACAAAATGAAAGAGCAGAACAAATTACAACTAACGGATGACGACATAGTCAACCTATCAGATGCGCAATTTAAAATGCTTGTAATCAAATTGTTAACAAAACTGGAAGATAGGTGGACGCAAATAGTTGAACAGATGAAGAATACGATAAGGATAATGGAGGAAGATTTACAGGGAACCAACAGGAAAAAAAAGGAGGTTGGATCTCAAACCA